>CM031242.1:781400793-781632568 GCA_018340775.1 Taxus wallichiana var. yunnanensis | reverse complement strand
TAACAACATAGTGTTGATATATTCGATGATATCACTTTTTTTCAAAATACAAAGAGACTACCTCTCTCATTTGAGACAAGTGTTCCAAAGGTGTATAGATTTGGAGTCTCCTTTAATCCTAAAAATATATTTTCTTAGCTGAAGGAAAGCTCCTTGGTCACATTGTCTCCAAAGAAGGATTAAAGTAATCATCCGAGAAATAGTCAGCTTTACAAGAGCACTACCATCAGCTAAGCCACAAGAAAGTCCTCTAGAGTTTCTTGGGGGAGAATAAATTTTGTTCTTGAGGTTTGTCCGAGATTTTGCAGCACCTTGGTCAAGCCCATCACCAGATGTTAAAGAAAGCAAGGCTTTCAAATGGATGGTAAAAGGAAAGGAGAGTTTTTCTCAAGCAATCAAAGAAGCCATCTCTCATCCCCATCTCTCATCAACCCGAATTTTCTCCAAGGATTTCATCCTCTATGCATTTGGGGGTGATGATACTATCTCTCGCAATTTTGGTATAGCAGTAAAGAGGACAATGATGAGCAGCCAATTGCTTTCTTCAGCCAAAGCCCTCAGAGGAATATGAGGTGAGATATTTTTTCATCGAGAAGCATGTTCTTGCAAGAATCGTAAGCTTTAAGAAATTCAAGCATCTAGTTTCAAACAATAAGGTCCAATTGTTAGTTTCTCATGTGGGAGTCAAGGAATTCCTCCTCAACAAAGACTTGAATGAAAAGAGAGTAGGTTGGATTACTTTGTGTCATGGAGTATGACATAGATATCAAGGTCACAAAGTTGGTTAGAGGAAAAGGACTGCAAGTGTGAGCAGCTGATTTTGAGCAAGGAAAAGGAAGCATGCAATGAGAAAGAGATTGTTTTAAAGTTGCAAGACATCCATGAGCAAGGAAGAACTCAAGAGGAAAATAATGGTGTCCCCACTCTTCTCGGACCCAAAGTATAATGCACTTCCTAAGCACAGTGCCTATGCCTCCAAAGATGAACAAGACCCAAAGAAGACACTTCAGATTAGCAGTGCTGTCCCATATGCCCTTGTTGATGGTGTCTTGTTCTAAAAGAGATGTGGAGTAATCGCTTGAGATGCATTGGTACAAATCAGATTCATATGATGTTGGAAGAGTTCCATGGTGGACCAGCTGGTGGTCATTTTGCACCAAGAGTGAAAACTCTAAAGATCATGAGGGCTGGTTATTATTGGCCCAAGATTTTCAAAAGATTGCTATGCATGGATCAAGAGGTGCAAGAATTTTGCATTCTTCGTAGGTAAAGAGAGGCTAGCTGCCCTTCCATTGGATCTAATTTCAGTTGACTAGTCATTCATGCAATGGGGTTTAGACTTCATCGAGTCATTAATCCCAACTTAAGCCAAGGGCACAAGTGGATTTTAATAAACCACATTACTTCACTAAGTGGATCAAGATAGTAGCACTCAAGGAAGCAAATGAATCTAGCATCCTAGACTTCTATGAGGGAATAACAACCAGATTTGGTGTACCGCTACAATAATATCGTATAATGCATCGGGCATTCATCGTCCAAGGTGACCGAATGGGCTGTCAAGAATGAGGATCTACCTAAGTACTTCATCAAACTATTACCCTGGGTAATGGGCTAGGCTTGAATCTACAAACAAGAACTTGTTGAGGATCATTAAGAGGACTCTTGATGAAAATCAGAGGTCTTGGCATACTAAATTGAAATCAGCTTTATGGGCTGATAGGATAACTCCCAAGAGATCTACAGGTAACTCTCCATTCAAGCTTGTTTATGGGAGAGAGGAAATTTTACCCATGTCTCTTGATTTTCCAACATTGGAACTCATGAAACAGTTGGAGTTGTTGGATTTTAAGCCCATGGAAGCTAGATATGCGAGTAATTGATGGAGCTCAAAGAAATCAGAATCAGCATCCCAAGCAATGGAGAAGGATTAGGCTTTGATAAAGAAGACCTCCTTGATAAAGGATAAGAATAGATCCTTCCAAGTTGGAGATCTAGTGTTAAAATGGGATGCAAGACATAAAGAGCAAAACTGGAAGGCATTCAAAATTTGATGCCATTCGGGAGTGGCCTATACATGGTCACAAAGTGTAAGGACAACAAGGTTTTCCAATTGATCTTCATTGGATGGTCAAGAACTATAGATTCTAGTCAATGCGATCCATCTAAAGCATCGCTACTAAAGGGAAATTATCCACCTTGTAAATATTACCTTAGGTTTTCATTCCTCCAAGTGCTCAGGCACATTGTTTTGTTGTAGGTTAGTTTGCTTTCCCTAAGTGCTTTGGCATAGGCTTGTTGTTCACATGTAATGTGTTTGCAGGCCTTGCTCCATCAGGTGATATTCCATGTTCCTCCTTGCAACGTTCTAGTCACTTGGGGTATCGAAAAAATCAAGTGACTCCATGCCCAATGGATTGCTTTCCAGTAACTAGTAACTTCATCCAAAAGAGGGCGAGATGACCCTCTCGAGTTGCCAAATTGCTATCCAAAATGTGCCCCCGCCATTTTGTGGCTAACTCCTTTCATCTTTCCTTCTCTTGTGCCTCGGATATAATATTTTTCTTTTTAGGCACTCAAAACCTTCTGGAAATGACACCATTGGATAGAGCTCTTACTCAACTTTCCGTAAAGGTAAAGTTTTACTCCTAACTCCATGTATTTTTGAAGTTATGGCTCGGCAGAGTTTTTTCTGTAAAATTTTCCCTTGAAAGGCCCATGGCCAATGAGATGCCACCACGTGGCACCTAGAGTGGCAGAGCGGGGGAAATTTTAGAAAATTTTCCAAATGGCCAAAAAGGTGCAAAATTCAAATTTTCGCCGCCAACCCGATTTGGCCCCTGTTTTTCCCTAAAACATCAAATGGCCATATCTTTCGATCCAGAGCTCGGCTTTTCATGTTCTTTATATCAATGGAAAGATGGTGAAATTATCTACAAGATTCCAAGGTAATTTTTGCATTTTGATGGATTTTGTAGAGAGAAAATTGAAAAATTCCTCTAGCACGTGGTTATGGATAGAAATGACGTTTACAACCACTATTTTTAATGAAGAATGGCTCGATTCTCTCCTTCAAAGATGGCTAAAATGTCGTGGAATGGGTCTATAAGGATGCCCATGCTGTTTTTGAATGCATTTTTGTTAATGGTTGAATCCCTTCCATGTTTTCCCATGTTTCTCTCTCCCGAGCTCATCCCTTGCATTGTAAAAGCCGCTTTGGCTCATTTTCAAAGGTTGAACATTTTTGTGTATTGCGCAGTCCCCTTTCTCACCTTGGAAGTGATTTTGGTGGAATATCAGACCTTTTCTAAGAGCTGTAACTTTATTTTTCCTCTCAGGTGTTGTAATGCAAGTGATTTTGATGTTAAAATAACAATACAGGCCTTGTGATTAATCTTCTATCCTCTGCTAGTGTTGTTTGACTAATTTCTGATTCTTCATTACAACTATCAGTTTGTGCATGTTGTTTTTTTGTTGCATTCTATGACTTGTGTCAATCTGCAGAAGTAAAAAATGCTCACCACTCCTTTGGTGCATCACCTATTAGCATTAGTTTTAGTTTATCTACATTCTCTATCTCTGTCTCCTTTGGAATTTAGGGTAGGATTAGGAATATAGACCTCTGCAACTTGTAAGTGATAAATCTGACCAGAGGAATTGAGGAACTAGCCTCTAAACTGGAGATTCCTTTCTCATTTTGCAAGTCCCACACTTGGGGAAAGGATTCAATGTTGTGCAATCACACTGCCCCAATGCTTAGTATGATCAAACTAGAAATTTAATCAACATCCGTGGTGCGCTACTGATTTGCAGCAACAACAAGGACCTTCCAAAAAGGGGACCTAGTTCTAAAATGGGATGCGAGATCGAGCAAAACTAGAAGGCACTCCAAGTTTGGTTCCATTTGGAGTGGCCCCTACATGGTCACGAGATGTAAAAGTAGTAATTCCTTCCAATTGTCTACATTGGATGGAGAAGAACTCCCGATTCCGATTAACGAAATCTATCTTAAATATTGCTACTAAAAGGAAAAGGTTTACCCTTGTAAATATTAGCCTAGATTTCAATTCCTCTAAGTGTGTATGCACATCATCTTGTTATAGTTAGGTTTCAATTTCCCTAAGTGCTTCGGCACAGGTTTTGTTTCTCTTAGGTTGAATTTCTACAGTTCAGCATGCTCTCAAAGAAGGAGTTGCGGTATCAGGCTTGGGATCAGAGATCAAGTTGGTTTCAAGTTATTACTTATGACTCCATACCCAATGGATTGCTAAAAGGCCACTGATCTTCTACCTAGTAGGCAGGTGATCCCATTGAGTCACCAAATTGTTGTAAATATCTTCCCCCCGGGTAGATATAGACAAGCAGAAGAATATGGAAATCAAAGGAACTCAAAACCCGACATTTATTTATGCCAAAAGTCACACCTTGGCGCAGGTAAAGGGCACATGACACAGAGTGTCAACATGGCAAAATTTGCACCTTGCACAGTAAAGGGCACATGACATAGAGTGTCGACATGGAAAAATTCGTGCCTTGGCGCAAGTAAAGGGCGCATGACATAGAGTGTCGACATGGAAAATTCACGCCTTGGCGCACGTAAAGGGCGCATGACACAGAGTGTCGACATGGCAAAAGTCACGCCTTGGCACACATAAAGGGTGCATGACACAGAGTGTTGACATGGAAAAATTTGTACCTTGGCACACGTAAGGGTATGTCAACATAAGGATGGATGCGCCAAGGCGCACCTTCAGGAGGCACAACATTTTGAGCGCTGACAGAAGCGAGACTCACAACCTGTGATATTCAGATGACCATAACTTTTCACAGGGAGCTCAAATTAATGCAAGGTTGGAATTTTCGGAAAGCTTACGAGGTCCTCTATCCAACTAAGATGATATTTCTTTAATCGGGTGGGATAAATTTCTTAAAAATGCAAACTACAATTCACCACTTTTGGGTTTGCTAGGGTTCTCACCTACCACCATAATGAGATGAATTAAATGCAACCTCGGAGGTGGTTGGGGTAGATTTGGATTTCCTCTCTCTTCCCTCTCTCATTCTTTCTATAAATTTTAAGGAGGGGATTCTTTAAAGGTTGGACATTCTTGTTTTTCCCTCCCTTCTTCTCGTTTGGTAGGTGAATTTGTGGAGTTCAAACCTCCCATCTAAAACGTAATGCAACTTTTCCTCTTGGCACTTTCAGTGTATTGTGTCAATCTTTGGAGAAAATAATGCATGTCTGTGGATGATTATCAACCCTCTCTATGTTCATTTCAGCATCCTCTTGATCCTTCACTACAAATCTAGTTATCTCAGTGCATGATCTTGCATTACATTTTATGGTTTTTGTTTATTGGGAAGATAGGTCTTCTTCATTCCTCAAAGTGCATCACCTTTGTAGTTTAGGTTTTAATTTATGCATCTTCTTACCCCTGTCTCTTGGAAAGTTAGTTTAGGTTTTGAGTAAACCCTCTGCATTTTTACATGTGCATCTCGAACAAAGGAATAGGAACCATCCTTCATCCGGAGAGCTTTTCCAAATTGCGGGTTCCCACACTTGGGAAAAGCTCCATGTTATGCAATCGCATTGAGAGTCTCAATCCATCAAGTTGCAGACATTCAGGGGTCCATCAACAAAGTATGTGCTTTTGTGAAATTTGTAGCTTGCAACTAGAAGAAGGTGCTTGATTTTTTAAGTTGGTGTTTCATGTTGAGTTGTTTCTTAATTAATTTTTAACCTTTGTTAGCATAATGCATTGGTTCAATGGGTTTTCTCCCATAATGTGTTTCCCACGTCAAAAATTATATCTCTATATGGTGTGCTTGTTGAATTCATGTGATTTGTATTTATTATCTTTCATATTAAGTTGAAACAATCTATTTGATGTTGAAATATACTACAAATTTTGAATTGACACTAATTCACCCCTTCTCAGTGTCCTAGTTTCCAACAATTTTCAATTCATCTAGTCACAAAAGGTGATTTTGCAGTTATGCTTCTCACTTATTCATTGAAAGGTAAATCACTTCAATGGTATAGAATCTTGAGACCACCTTCCATTCACAATAAGTATGAACCTATCATGACTCGTGTCAAAAGATTGAGGAGAAAGAACATAGCATATCATTTTTAGAACAAATCAAGACAATCAAGTGAACTCTAAATGAGCTCATGAAAAACTTCAACTAGAGATTTCATAGAACATGGGACAAAATTCTAGTGTCTCTGAGATCAACTCCTCAAGGTGCATTTTGACTTAGATCTCTAAATTTTGATATAGCATCCATGATTCAATCTATGGGTGTTGTTCAATTACCAAATGCATATGCAATAGCCATTAGGGCTTAAAATTTTCTTATTCAAGTGGGAAATTTAGCCCCTATATTACATATGCCCATTTTCTTGGAATTTCCACATGATACCCAACCCATTGTTACTCTTATTCCTAAACCATCTTCTTCCAAAATGGGTTCCTCTATCAAACAAGAAGAAATTGAAATTCTAAGTGTTCATCTTAAAAATATAACAAATGAGTTCGTCTCCCTAAAGATGCAAAAAAATCAAGTTTCAAAAGCTGATCCTAACCCTATGTTGTCCTATGTTTTTCAAGGTAAAAATTCACTTGAAAGTAGGACAATTGTACCCTAGTGTCAAAATGTTTTCATTGTAAACCTTCTCAAACACCCCTACAAAGTTAGTTCATTCCCTATACATGGCCTATCCTACCTTATAAAGTGGTATTGTGTGTTATGTTAGTATTTTCCATAGGTGATTTAGGTAAACAAGTTCATCCAAGTCCTTTCAAAGTGGTACTCTTCAAGGTAGACTTTTTAAGAGGCTTAGGAATAAGTAATTATACCCACAAACTATTTTAAGCATGCACAACCAATTATCCCAATAAAAAAGCCTATTTTTTAGGGGGATACAAGAAAAATCAAGGAATGAGACCCATCCTATCCTTCCCTAAATGGTATTTTCATTCAATATCATATAAATAAGTTCTAAAAATACCTCTGGATGTTAAAGATACGCTGGCGACAAGTTGTTCTACAAGGTATCTTTGTGGGACTTAGCCAATTTTCTAGGTGAACACAGTCACTCTCGGGCATAAAGTGAAATTTATTGACCCATATGTACCATCCCCTTAGGAAAAAAGTGACACAAAAATGCATCCAGCCCCAAAATATCCTCTTGGACCCTCATATGACCCTAACAGAGCTCAAACATGCAAGTTTAGCCCCTTTGCACTCATTCTCACCATTATTGCTATGTAATCGTAGATTCTTGCCACTTCTATTTACCAAATAAGGGTACATTTTCTTGCACAAATCTGTCACATCCCCTTGGGACACAAAAATTCACCAAAGCCTAATACCGACTATTGGTTCTTCATATGACCTCAAAAGGTGCTCCAGGCTGCTGCTAGCTCCCTCTCCTCTTTGCCTCTCTGCAAATGAGCATCTACCACTTGTCCACACTAGATCAAAGTACATTTTTGCACCATCTATCCCATCCCCTTAGGATATTTGGGACACAAAAATATGCCCAAGCCTATCCCTTTCTCTGGTCACCCATGTAATCCGGTTCAATCCCTGGTGCTTTTCACCCACATTCTTTCTCTCTTCCACCGATCGATCTTCATATGCCACTTGTCATGATCAAGGTGAGGCACATTTTTTTTCACCATATGTACCATACCCTTAGGATAGAGGGGACAAAATTTTTATTAAGACAATTTTTTTAAAAAAATTAAAAATTTCCTAAAATCCATTGTCGTGCTTCTTCCTCTTCGCGGCATCCATGAAGCTCATTGCGAATCAATTTCTTTAAAATCCATTTTCCTTTCTCCATATACCCATTTATTCATTTCCCATTTATTCTAACTAGTTCACTGTTGCAAAAACACCAAAACTCTTTCTTTTTCAGCTACTACCATGTCCGTTCTTCGCCATATTGACTTCATGGACAAAAATTAAGAAAACTCATATCTCAAAATCAAAAGGTGCATGGATCGAGGTGAGAATTTTTTAGAATTCACCATATTTAGAGGAAATCAAGAAGTAAGGTTTAGTATTTCAAGTGATTCCCCATATATTTAATGGAAAAAAACCCTTGTTTTGGGCCTCAACTTTCATTCCTTCCATTTCCCATCACTTTAATAGACTGTAATCAAGCTAAAAATGTGAGCACAAAGCCCAAGTGAAAAACCTATCCCAGTGAAGTTGATTTCATCGCAATTCGAGTGGGGAAGAAAACTATCAAAATCTTAGCAACTCCATTAGTGGATTCTATGGTATCTCCATGCCTCAAAACCCGCACGAGCTGAAAATTTTCATTTTTATTTCCTAAGCATTCTCCTGTGGGAAAACACAGTGAAATTTGGAGTACGAGATCACGACAAAGAGCCATATCTAAAAAAACCTTGGTTTTCAATAGGGACAATGTTTTTAGATTCATTTTTGTCACTTTCTAAAAATATTATATTTTATGCTCCTCCACATGCTAAAAATAGTAAGTCCCCTGATTTGCAAGTTTGATCACCAAATATAGTCATACAAGATGCAAAAGGAAAGACAAGGCAAAATGTCAATTTTCCCAAAATAGATGGTCACGAAAAAGCAACCTATTAAAAATAAAAAGTTGCTAAAAATAACAATGGATTATCAACCGAGGAGGATGAAGTTTTTCATAAGGTTCAAAATTTCATATTGAGGCAAAATGGGTGATATGTCCCAAAATAGCAGGTCCCAATCCTACTTGCTAAAATAGAAAATATTCATTCTGGATGTAGAAAGTTGCATATGGCTCCATTTTCACTCATCTTTCCACTTTTTGACTCCCCACAAGTTAATGGAATGAATTCATAGCTCAAATAGAGAAATAAAAAACATTCATAAGGGTCCTACATGAAGATCATCTGAGCTTAACATTATCAAGAAG
This sequence comes from Taxus wallichiana var. yunnanensis, assembly GCA_018340775.1. NCBI lineage: Eukaryota > Viridiplantae > Streptophyta > Pinopsida > Cupressales > Taxaceae > Taxus > Taxus wallichiana. The sequence continues at coordinate 781,623,624 of CM031242.1, read as the reverse complement.
CAAGGAAAAGCATCAAAGGGCACAATTGTATTCATCTTCATTTGTCTCAAGATGGGTGATTTGAAATAGGTTGGTTGGGTAAGCTCAATGAGCTAAGGAGGTTCATCAATCAAGTATCAAGGAGGATCATCGTGAGTAGTGCCCATGTCCATCCTGAGATCACATTGGGAGGTCTTGAAACAATGTTTCTAAACACTCATTTCATGGTCCTTATGTGTTGATGCATCATATAAAAAGGAAGAAGTTATGATCATTATAAACAATATCTTCATCAAAATCAAAGGCATCCCCATTCATGCTATGGAGCATTCTCCCCCTTCTTTCTTCATTCTTCCTCCTCTTCTCTACCCCCTTTCTAATTCTTCATTGTGAGAAATCATGATGTTCATCCTATTCATTAATGTGACTATAGTCTAAAATGTAATAAGTCACCCTTAACTAATAAAATGGGACTTAATGTTCTTTCCTAGGAATGTCAAGAGTCACAAGTGGAAAATAAAAGTGAAGAGACACATGGGGGGTAGATGAAGAGTCTTTCTAAGTCTATATATTATAATGAATTCCCCATTCTTAAGGGTTGTCAATTTTGTATGCTCAAGGAGAGATTACTACTTAAATTAAAGTGAAAGAGATAGAATTTTGTTCTATTCCCTCTCTCTAATGTTCTTCCATTTCTCACTATGTACAAATTTTTCAAAACAACAATTCAAAAAGAAAGGATTTTCTTACCTTTTTTTTGATGAGAAGATTACTGAAACTTTGTGTTCATAATCTTATCTTCTTTACAATGACTATTATAAGAGTTAATTTCTTTATTTTTATGTGTGTTGAAGTAGTTTGATTAATGGTTGTAGACATCTAATTTTCTACCTACAACATTAATCCCCCCTCTCTTTTTCCCACTCCCTTTCCTACCTCCTTAGAAAATTCCTCTCTTGCCAAAAATTACAAGCTTTTACCACAGAGTTCAATAGAGTGTTCATGTTGAATCCAAGCCTCTTGGCCACCAAATGTTTTCATTTCATTCATGCATAATAAATGGATCTTTCCACCATTTAAGAATATGGACCTAAAGTCTCGGAGCATTGGAGGATACCCACAAATTTTTCCACTTGAAATTTTTAATTTCTTTCTTACCAATATTTTTGGCGCCCACTTTGTGGGATAGAATTAGTAGCAATCTACACCCAAAATACAAATCTACAAGAAAATTTTAAAAAATTATATATCCAAAAATCCATAAAAGTTAAAAATTAATTTTTTTATTGCTAAAAAAATGTTTAAAAAGCCCATTATCGGTCCCCATGTGAATGACCCTTTATATTCCACACTATCCTTTATTATTTCCATTACAAGATTTTCCAAAAGCCTTTAGATGAAAAGAGATATACTAGGCTAAATATGTTGAGAATATTTATTATTCCCGCTTTCAAGGATTTACAAAACCTAAAATATAAAATATAACCCCACTATTTTTCTCAAGCTTTATCCCCATCTAATTCTTGATTGGTTCACCTAGTAATTCTAACCAAACCCTTGTTGATACCCCCTATAAATCCTCTTATTTCCCCTACCTTCCTCATCTCATTTTTCTGAACCTCTAGCTTTGAAAAATTACAAGACCACAACAACAATTCTTTGTTTCCAATTCTTCGAAAAAACAGGTTCTTAATGTTAGTGAATGAAATATGAAAAATTAGAACTATTTTTTCATGGAAAGATAAAAATTCAACTCACAAGTCTCAATATTTATCCTAAAATCCCCCAATTTGAGGGAAAAATAACCTTTGAGGGAAATTACTCTTTCTTCCCAATATTATATTGGCCAATTTAAATGAAAATACAGATTAAAAGAAACTAAAGTAAAGAAAACAATGTCATGTCCTCCCTCTCTACTTTTTTGGTTTGTTTGCACACCTTTTCTATAAAACAATTCCAAACAAATGATTTCTCGCTCACTTTTCTTCATTCCAACTTACTTGAACCATTTTAATTACTCTCTTTTCTTAAATGGTTTGAAGTCTCATGTCCTCTTGTACAAGGAAATGGGAAGAGACATTCCAATGAAGAGACATGTCCAAACATTCAAATATGTGATTCATTTTTGGCTTATTTATTTTTCTATTCATTAGTGATATTAAATTTTAGTGTTCAGACAAGATTGGTTACATAGCCATCGTTAATGTAGGAGGTGGTTGTTTGCATTTAAGGTAGTTAGATTCTTAGCGCTACTTTGTAATTAGAGTGGTGGTTTTGTAACATTACAATTTTCTCTTCTTTCTACTTGATTTTCCTTTAGGTTCGATTGCTATTCCAATGAAGTGGTGTTCTTCTAGATCCCTATAGATCACACTCTCCATAAACTTTGGAGGAGGTTTTTTGAAGTCAAAATCTTATTGAGAGAGTAGAAATATTAAGAAAACATTCCCTCACTTTCTCCTTCTAGTATTAGCATGGTTTGTGCTTGGTGTCTTCCCTTAAGCCCAACCTACCAAGACTCATGTGGACCTCTCCTTGTCTCTCTAATATTTACTACAACACCACCTTTGATTTCACCTCATGAATCAAAGACACAATCCTCTATGGAAGGTAGAAAATGACATTCTTCTTCTTCTTCATCAAGCATTGATGGATCATATAGGTGTAAGTTATCACAATTCACTATTGCATACATCCAAATGAAATGTGGAAAATAAGACCTAAAGGATTTTTCTCAATCCTACTCTAGTATAGTGAAGGGTCCATACAAATGAGTGGATCGAGTTTCCTTGTTTGGCCTTAGAATCTCTCCTCACTCAAGTAAATCCAAACTTTTTCTCCAATATTAAGTTTATGCTCTCTATGATGTTGATTGTGTTTAGCTTTATACTTGGCATGTATTTTCTAGATCCTCTCAATGAACTTTGTTTCTCTAGTCACCTATATCCCCTTCTTCCTACTTCCCAACTACTATTTCCATAAGTGGATTAGTAGGAATATATCCTAAGAATGCTTTAAACAATGACCATTATTAAAGATTGTTACTTCCCTGATTATACCTCTAGATGGAAGGTCAGTGTACCTCTTGCCTTAACCTAATGTCCATCTTGTCCCAAAAAGTAGTCCAAAAATTTCCAAAGAACTTGGAATCTCTCATAGAAATAATCAACTTTGGCAAGAAAAAATTAATTATGATACATTATAGATAAAAAATTTAGATGGCTCATATGTTTTTATTGTCTTTTTACATCCAATAAGAACACACATTTTGATAAATCTATCAACAACATATAGATAATCATGACCATGTTTAGACATGGGTATTCCTCCTAAAAATCCATAGAAATATCTTAAGGATGAGTACATGATGATCTTAGGAATATACAAACCTTCCTTCCCGATTTTAGGCTCACTTGTTCAATACAGTTTACATCCTCTTATGAATTTAGATACTTATTCTTGCATATTGAGCCAATACACATACCTTTGCAAGTGATTCATGGTCTTTCCAACACCAAAATGTCCTACTACTTTCAAGGTATGTGTTTCCATTAATCAATAGAATCCTTTCTTCTTTTGGAACATGATAGCAAGCTTTCCTCATTGGTAGAAGCATCCCACCTTTGAGATAAAAATTTGAATACTTAAATTTTCAGCCCTCGAGACTGAAATTTGCTAATATGTTACCCAAAAACTTGTCTTGAGCATATGCCTCTCCATTATCTTCCTTCATGAAGGTCTTAATCTAAGTGATAGTGGCCAAACTAGAATATTTTCTCCCATGTGGTCGGCCTACATGTTTTTTCTACCACCATTTGAAAGTTACGTTTTTTCTTAAACTTGATCACTAAATGGAGAAGTACTTGAAGGAATCCCATCCACTTGTAGTTCCTTACTAGCTTCCAATTTAGACTATGCTTGCAAATACTAGAAAGGTTTGTGGTTAGTGTGCACAATAGTTTATTTTTCCAAAAATAATGTTTCCATTTATTTATCAAATTAATAGTGCATACATTTATTTATCATATATTGAATATCCCTTAACTATTGAAGTGAAAGTTTTAGAATGATAACATATTGGCTTACCTCCCTGTAGCAAAATTTTTCCCATAACATAATCAACGAATCCATCTCTACTTCAAAGGGATGCTGCAAATTAGGAAGATCGAGTACTGGAACATGACTAATTTTATACTTTAATATCTATCAAAATATTTATCTTGTTCCTTACCCTCAAAACCCTTACTCTTTATGGCCACTATTTGTAGAGGTTTTGTAATAGCGAGAAGACAAATGAACTTCAGATTGAGCAACATGGAATTATTATATTTATTAAACTCAATCAACCAACATTACAAAGAATGGGCTGCAATATTTATAGATATTGCATAGCCAAATACAAACAAGAAACTAAGTTGCATAGGTGCAACCATATTCCAAATTACATAAGCTTCCAATAACATCTAGGAAGCACAAATGAATATATTACAAATATAACAATAAAACAATATAAAGACAAATATGGTTTGTATATACATAAATACAATAAGATGGTTATATAAATATAACCATACAATTACATTTATTAATTAATAATTTATTAATATAATGCATAATTAATAATATTAATGTATAATAATTAACCTAACATTCCCCCTTAATTGTGCATTGTCTCAAGGGATGAGGAGAGGAACTCTCTGAACAACTCAACTTGTCACGTGCAAGTGACTTTGTGAAGATATCTACCCATTGTTTAGTTGTTGGACAAAATTGAAGCTAGATGTTGTGCTTCAACACATGCTCGCATATGAAATGAACTTGTACCTCAATGTGCTTTGTTCTCTCATGAAAAACTAGATTGCGAACAAGTTTGAGAACACCTTCATTGTCAACATACATGGTGGTCGGTTTGTCCTATGGTATTCCAAGTCCTTCTAGTATGCGATGTAGCCAAATCACTTCACAAATAGCTTCTCCTTAGAACGATACTCAACTTCTATGGAAGAGTGAGAAACAAGTGTTGTTTCTTACTTCCCATGATATTGGTCTAGATCCCATAAAGAATACAAATCCTGAAGTGGATTTTCTATCATCAATGTTACCTGCATGATCTTGAATCCGAATATCCAGTCAAGAAGAAGTTTTCATTCTTCTTGTATTCTAGACCAAGATCCACTGATCCTTTGAGATATCTCAAAATGCACTTTGCTTTTTCAATGACAAAATTTGGGTTCCTGCATGAACCTGGATAGATAGCTCACTATAAAGCTGATATCTGGTCTAGTGTAGGTCAGGTAAATGAGACTCCCAATCAACTGCCGATAGAGAGTGGCACTTACCTCAGGAGATGGATCTGAATGAGATAACTGCAATCTATTCTCCATGGTGTAGCAATTGGTGTGCAATCCATCATCCTAAACTTCTCAAGCATAGTCTTGGTATATTTCATCTGAGAAACAAAAATGTGATTCTCTTTCTACCATACTTCCAATCCAAGACAATAATGCATCAACCCAGATCAATCATGTCGAATGATCGATTAAGATCTTTCTTCATTGCATCGATCATCCTCACTAAACTACCAATGATGACTAGATCGTCGACATAGACAAAAACAATCACCATCTCCCCCCTTGCTTTTTGAGGTAGAGATTGGGATCGTATGGATTTCTAACAAATCCATGTTGTACGAGATGCTCATCAATCTTGATGTACCATGCCCGGGTGCCTGTTTGAGGCCATACAGAGATTTCTTGAGTCTGCATACCTTTACTTCTTGACCAGGTACTACATATCCCTCAGGTTGAGTCATGTAGACTTCTTCTTGTAAATCTCCATTTAGGAAGGCACTTTTTACGTCCATTTGGTGGACTTTCCATCCAAACTGAGCAGCTAGAGCAAAGATCATCCTGATCATTTTGATCTTAGCTATGGGAGAAAATGTCTCCTCATAGTCAATGCCTTCTTTTTGTGCATACCCCTTTGCTACAAGTCTTGCTTTATACTTGTCCACTATCCCATCTACTTTGTACTTTGTTTTAAATATCCATCTAGCATCCAATGGGTTTCTTCCTAGTGGAAGATCGACAAGCTATCCAAGTGTTATTCTTCATCACTGATTGATATTCAGAATCCATGGCATCTTTCCAAGATTTTGACTATAGGGCTTCTGGACTGTAGAGGGCTCATCTGATTCAATAACTCTACTCATCAAAGCAAATTTAACTTCTTCTCTTGCTTTACTATGAGTCCATGGTCCAGGGGTGGATGTATCTAGTGGAGCATCCATTCTTGCATCTCGTAATGTACTTGTACACCATTTAGGCATACGTTAAACTATTCCCATGGGTCGTGGTTCTATCCGATCAACACCATCATCCCCATCATCACTTTCATCTTCTGAGGGAACATCAGCTTCAATTTTTACAACAGGTGAAAAATCTACATCTTGTGAGTCTAGAGGAGGAGTCTCTTCCTTCTTCTTCAAAAAAACTCAACATCTCTACTGGTGTAGACTTTTCTAGTCTTAGGATCCATCAATCTATACCCAAGAGTCTCTTCACTTGTACCCAATGAAGATGAGTTTTGTGACTTCATGTCCAATTTCTTTCTGTTCTATTTGGGTATGTGCATGCTTGCTTTCTTTGCACCCAAATACTCTAAGGTGTGCAATAGATGGTTTCCTTTTTTACCATGCTTCTTGTGGTGTTATTCCATCAAGAGCAAGTTATGGGCACTTTTTCAACAAATACACTGTTGTTTTTGTTGCTTCTACCCAAAATGTCTTTGCAAGTCCTGGAATCATCGATCATGCATCACACCATTTCCATGATAGTATGATTTCTTCTCTCAACAACACCATTTTGCTGTGGTGTGTGTGGAGGAGGCATTTGTCGATGAATCCCATGAGTTTGTAGGTAGTCTCTGAACTCATCACTGGTGAATTCCCCCTCGATCTGAGTGGAGAGTTCTGATGTGATGACCAGTTTCTTTCTCAACTACTTTTTGAACTTTTTGAAGGTTTCAAATGCTTCACTTTTCTTGCGAAGACAAAAATCCACATTTTTCTCGAATAGTCATCAACACAAAGCATGAAGTACTGGAACCCAAAATGACTTGGTTGCATCGGACCACAAAGATCGGTATGAACCAGGTCAAGTTTACCATGAGCTCAAAATGTACTCCTCTAGAATGAAAGCTCTATGTTGTTTTCCTACTAGTAGTGAGGACACTTGTCTATATCCTTCTGAAGAGATGGTAGCCCATGTACCATATTACACCAACGAAGTGTTTTGAGATATTTGAAACTTACATGACCAAATCTCCGATGCCACAACTATGCTGAGGTGGAGTTCTTAGCCACAAGTGCTTGATCATCTCTTTTGAATAAAATCAAGTTGGAACATGCATCCCACATTGGAGGCTTTTGCAATTATTTTTGAGCCTCTTGATTTATCTCAAATCAAACACATTTTCTTGCCGATTGACTATCAAAGTCAATTTTTAGGTTGTGATCTAGGAGTTGACTAACTGAAAGAAGATTCTTTATCAACCTAGGGACATATAGGACATCTGATAGTCTACATTTGTGAACCAAGGGGTAGAGAAATGTTCCCAATCCCCTGAACTATATATGAAGAATCATCTCCCAACGAAACATGATTTTTTGATGGCATGTCCCTCATTGAAATAAACCAGTCTCTATGGCTGGTCATGTGTCGAGTGGCTCCCGAATCAACATACTAGACATCACTAGATGACGTGGATGGTTCACTTGATTGAGAAGTGAACAAGAAGTCTTCATTGTCTGATTGTTCTTGTTGCTCAACAATATTACCTTGCTGGTGGGGTCTTCTTTTCCAGTTCCCCTTTTTCTTCCCGTGATTTTTGTTAGAATGTCCCTTGTAAGATTGTTGTTGTTGAGGTCCAGAGTTGCTGATGAACCTTTCTTGTAAGTATTATACCAACAATCTTTTAGGTTATGTCCTCTTTTACAAATTGGACATTACTTCTTCTATTGTCTATCCCCTTGATACTGATTTTGATTTTGGGATTTTTTATAGGAATTAGGTTTTCCTTTACCTTTTCCTTTCCATTTTTGATGTGAAGACAGTGCCTACTCTTCTTCATCATCCTTATTGTGCATTGCTTCCTCTTGTTGTAATAGGTTTACCAATTTGTCAAAACCAATCATTCATATCTGACACATTTAGTGTTGTGAAAAAAATGTGGTAAGAAGAGGGGAGTGCTCTCAGAACAATGGGAATGAGAGCATCATCTGTGACTGGTTCTCCCTAGGGCTAGAAGTGAAGCCCTCAATTCTATAACTCTTCTTAAGAAAGCTTCAATTTTCTCATTCTGCTTGAACTTCAGTGTATGTAACTGACTCTACAAATTCAGTATAACATTCTTGTTCTTGGCCTCATATACTGTGCTCAATTTATCCCATGCTTCTTTTGTTGTTTTGGCATCTCGAATGTGGGGTTGCACATCATCGGACACTCCAAACAAGATGATGAGTTTGGCCTTCTGATCTACTTTATCAAATTGCCATTGTTGTGTTGTATCAATTGGCTTGATCTAGTCAGAGTACCATTCACAAGAGCCAGATTTCTTCAAACTCAAGTTGTGTCTTGATTTTTGTCTTCCATGCAACATAGTTGTTTCCTCTGAGCAATTGTGAATCCGAAGAAAAAAATTTGGGGGCATTGGTGCCCATTTTGTAGAGATCACTGATAGGGTTTGGCTCTTATCACTCTAGGTATTAGGTCTCCCAATCTATATACCATCAATCCGATATACCAAACCTTTCTATATACGCACCCTTCCGATATACCCATGTAGTATGTGGAAGAAGCTCACCCTTTCTATATACCCGACGATACGTGAAAGAGGCATTAACATATGTGAAAGAATTCAATATGTGGTACCAAGATAGTATCGATGGGGTCTGTGTGATTATTGACACCGGCTCAAAGAAATATCCTCATACACACACGTAACTTTGATATATACTTGGATAATTTCTCATTCCGTATTTATGTCATGCAATCATTCACAGATGGATGGGATGGTTCATAGTGTGTGCACTTTGTGACCTTATTACTCCTCGTAGATTTAAAGGTTCAATGCCCAAACATGTTGTTGTTAGCTATATTAGGCGTTAAGTGTAGTAGTAGTCATGATGGCTTTACCCGTAAGTGCTTCCCATAGGCACCATATATACCGAACGTTGCGAATGAGATCTAGGATCTCATGAGTGTTATAGAACCAATTTTATATTGTTTTTATTACAATTCTATCGCCAGAGCTTAGAGCGAGTTACAAAGTTTGTAGTTGACTATGGCAAACCTACAAATTAGTAAAATATAATGCAAGATACAAATTACATTCAAAAAATCTAGAAAATTTGAATGACATGTAATTTTTTTTTTTCAGGCCCCGTGGCCTCTCGAGCCCAATATGACCCAAAATGCAAAGAATTGCAAAAAAAGCTGCTGAAAAATTTTTAGGTATCTGGAAAATTGCAATTTTTAAAAGGCTGAATGGGATAAAAAAATTTACCCTAAATTAGGGATTTCTCCGCTAAATTTAGTTAGTTATAACTAAATTTAAAATTTACGCTAAAGTTAGCAATTCTACCAAAAAAATTTGCCAAATTAAAAATGTAGGGATTTTGAACCCCAAACCTACCATGTCTAAGTCATTTAGTCCATAGTTTGTTTTAATATTAAATGCTATTTTATTTGAAGTATATGAAAAAATGACTTACCTTTGTAAAAGTGACCTGACAGAGACTCCACATGGTTGAGGATTGAGGTAGATTAGGGCTCCATTTGCATCAAAAATATCTAAAAACTTTCCTCCACCACTTTATAGCATTGATTTTTGTTTACTATGTCTACCGCCACTTGTTTTTGTATTTGATCTTCCACCATTTTTTTTAGTTTTTCGAACTTAGCCGTTTTTGGTCTTTTTAGGTGGGCGCATATAATCACTATGCAACATCAAATGTTCATGCGCCCCCTTTTAATCCTTTGGTGCATGTTTTCTTGTGTCATGTTTTGGTGCGCTCCTCCTTGTTGAGTCTTCCCTGCGTGCGCGAGCGCGCATGCGTGCGCCTTCTGTCTATCTTTTGTTGCGCCCCTTTTCGGTGCGCCAAGGGCGCACATATTCCTCTGTCGACACCACTTTCGTGTGCCATAGGCGCAAATAACATCGTGTTGGCAAACGTTTTGGTGCGCCAAAGGGCGCATGTTTTCTTGTGTCGACAACTCTTTTGGTGCGCCACTTAAAAGGTTGGTGGCGCATTTATTGCTACCTCGCCTATATATAGGCGCGCCTGCAATGTCATTATCACCAGAGCTATCACGTGATTATTTTTAAATATTGTTTTCTCTGAGCTGTCAGTGCACCTGCCCTGTCGCTTTCGATCACATAGTGGACCCGTTTGCACGTTCTTTGCTATTTATCCGGGTAAGTGGCCTTCTTTCTTTCGTGCGTTTTGTTTTTGGGGTTTTTGAATGCTAGGTTGGTTCAGTTTGGATTGAAAAGAATGAAATCATGAACTTGCTCCCCCTGCTGTCTTTCCACATATTCCTCCCCCTCTTTCCAGATTTGCTGGTAGAGGGAGCTCTGTCCTGAAATAATAGCTTGGAAACCTTTGTTTAAAGCCATTTCTATCACCCCAAGGTACCTTGCAGAAGAAGTTTGAAAGAATGAAACCCCTCTGAGAAGAATCATGGCTTGAAATGAACTGTATTTTTGTTCCCCTTCGGCGCATCTGTCACCCCTGTTACACAAAGAAAAGTTGCGCCCTCATGGCGCACTTCCCCCACTTGCTGCAAACGCTTCCCGTGCGCCCTCTTGGCACATCAAACTTGAGTGCAACATCACAAATTCCTGCGCCCTTTGGCGCACCCAGCATCCATGTAACAATCTTTTCCTATGCGCAAAGTGCAAAGCTATAAATGGCGCAGGCGCGTCCCTCACCGCAATAACATCATGTCATGCAGACCCTTCATGCACCGCGCCAGGTTCCCTTAAGCACACAAAAAGCATATGTTACACACACCTTATATGCGCCTTTGGCACACCGAAGTTCCATGCAAAATGAAAGATATATGCGCCAATGGCGCATCATGTTCCCGCGTAACATAAAGAATCCGTGCGCCCTTATAAAACGCATCCATATGGCGCAGGCGCACCTGTGCTTACAACAACAAAGAATGCACCCTGCAGTGTCTATGCGCCATGCGCCCTTTGGCGCTGATTTACCCCTTGCAGCATCCCTTCCCTGTGCGCCTTACTATTTAGCCCTATAGCCTGCAGTATTCATGCGCCCTGCGCCCTGAAGCCTTAAAATTGCTAACTCTTTCTTCTGTCAGCATTTCAATGGAAAATCAAATAGCTGACATGGCTTTCTTCAATTGGGTTTCACTTCTTATTCTTGCAGATCGGCAACTAAGTTCAGAAGAACATATGTCAACATCAAGCAAGAAACCTATCAAATCTAAAGGCAAGGCCAAGCTCACAGAAGAAGAAATGAAGTATAAGTATCAGAGGGTCAGAATGCCCGAGTCCCAAGCAGAGTGTGACCTAGATATCAGAGACTCAGAACTGGGTCATATTGACATGGAGGAATTCTGGGCCAGAACCCAGAGGGTCACGAGAAGTCCATGGATGGACAAGCTGATAGGCAGTGCCCTGCACCTTGCTGGTGGGATCCCAGTCAGTGCCGTAAACAATGAATTTATGATGGTGGTAGCCCGATGCTACAACAAAGACACAAGATGTGTCCATGGGGAGAAGGGTGAAGTTATTATTAACCTCACTGCCCGCCACTTTGAGATGATGCTCGGCATTCCTCATCACCGGCACTTTGTGGCCGTCAGCCGAGAAGACTGCATTAAGGCCTGGGATGACAATGAAGATCAGTGTATGCAGCTGATGAATGAAGTTTATCTGAAGAACAAAAAAGTAGTGACTCGGTGGCCACAAGTCATTCATCGCAGTGACTTTTCAGAGGAACTCAATGGCACACCATTACGTTCCTGAGCAGAGTCTTTGGGCTTCCTGACGCCCATTATTTTCACAAGTGGATGCTGCGGTACTTGGAAACAATGAACAAAAATGTGCCCGATCAACGCTTTGAATGGGTAGAAATTATAAGCAGCACAATCTCTGAGCAGCTACAACAACTCAACACAACGGGGAGGTTCTATATGAACTCCTACGTAGTCTATGTTGCAGCTTCAGAAAGGGACTATCCAGCTCTGATGCGGTGTGGGGTTTGGCCCCAAGTCAAAATTTATGAATACTATCCAGAGCTGAAGCTGGAAAATAGCATCCCCCAATTCACAAAGATCAACGATGCATTCTTCTACTTCAACATCTACCTGTTGAGGTCAAATATGACTCACGGTCGCACGACCAAGAGCATAGTAGCAGCTACTGAGAAGTGGGGGGCCCTATTCACTCAGTTCCCTACATTCACCTATCTGAGGGCAGTTAATTTCTTGGGGGAACCGACTAGACTGCCAAGATATGCCGGGCCCAAGTTGATCCTGTTGGAGCTGTCAAGGCAGCTTATTACTTACCATGAAAAGTGCCTAAAGAGAAAGAAGGGTGGAACTCCTTTCCCCCTCACAGTGGGTAGGTATACGTGTCCCTCTCACCACAAGGCAAAGGACATGTTTGCAGAGCTGGAGCTGCTGAATCTGAAACATGACTTCCCAGCAAGGCCCACTTTCGATCCAAGAAATTGTTTGCCTAGGGCCAAGCTCGACCCGATCCACATCCCTCAGATCGAAGATATCTACATTGACTTATATCACGAGGTTGAGCTCAGGAGGAAGGATCATTCTCGCTTGGCCTTAGCAGAAATCATCCAGTACGGGGTGGCCATCGTCCCCAAAGGATACCAAACTACTGAGGAGGAAGTGGATCAAGTGTATCTTGACACAGGTGGGGACGATTGGCCTTTTGCGTTGATTGATAGAACCAAAGCCCCTCAGACAATTGAGGAAAGAGTCAAGGAAACTCTGCGCAGAACAGAGCATTGGTGCCGAATGAACGGGCTCGTCTACCTCGGAGTCGATTTCACAACCTCTCCATTGGGTAACGCACCTCCTCGATCAAAACAATAGCCAAAAGGCAAAGGAAAGGGTAAAGAGGGTGAATCCAGTTCCACCCAAGAAGAAGCTCCAGAAAGTCCTCCTTCCGCTGCACCTGAACAAGTTGTAACTCTGGCTTCCCCAGAGAAAGAAACAACGGAAGATGTCCCAATAGGCCCATCCACTCAGGATGTCACCACTGCTAACAACTACTAAGGGTCCCTTCTATTCCTCCTTTCCCTCTCCTCGTGACTAACTAATCCTTTGGTCCCTCTCCCTCCTTCTCTTCCCTCCTGCTTCTTCGTCCATCTTCTCTTCTCTCGCGGACCTGTCCCCCTCCATTTCTTCCCTCATTTCTGAGCTCCCTTCCCTTCCTATGTCTTCCTCTCCTGCAGTATCCCTTCCTCCCATGAGCACTTCCTCGGCCTCCCTCTCGATGCCGCCTCCAAGTGTCTCCACTTTTTTCCCTTCAACTACTGCAGCTGCCCCCTTCTCTATTTCTGGTCCTTCTCCCATAAGTCCAGCTTGGATCTCCCAACACCTGAGTCAGCAGAAAAGGAAAGTTCCCATCGCTCCGATGGACTTCTCCGTGATCCCATCAAAAGGGGTAAAGAAGCAGAAGCCCATCACACGTTTCTCTCAGAGTGCTTCGGGAGAGAGGGTAATGGAGATCGCGTACCCCAATCCTCTGAAGGATAAAAAGGATCTGTCCTCGACAGATTATACAGTGACTCAAGTCACAATGGGGACGTCTTCTGAAAGCCTTCAGGGAGAGGCCCTATCTGCAGTTGACGCCCTCTGCAAGAAGCTTCAAGAAGCAAAAGAAGAGAAAAGGCTGCTGAAAGAGAAAAATAAACATCTGCTCCAAGCCTTACAGAAGATGGGTAGTGCACCTCCCACAACTGCCACCAAACTCCTGAGCCTCTGAGCCAGGATAAAATTGATGAATATGCAAAGATCGGCGAGCAGGGTATGGCAGTTTCCGCTTGGAGGAGCCAAATCCTCAAGGACAGTGAAAAAGTGATCGCCAAGTTCACCGATTTGTACCTGAACATCAACAAGGTGAACAAAGAACTCCAGGCATTAGCAGGACCCATATCAGAAGAGCTGGACCATGCTAGGCTGCAACGTGAGACCTTTCAAACAATGTTCGACTGTTCAGTCGAAGATCTGGTCAAGTTCGGCGTTTTCGGTCATCCCAGGGCCCTCAATAAAATCCTTTCCACTCTGGACTACCGGATGGATCAACTGGAATTCATCCTTGAAAAGATCGATAAGGTAAAGGAAGAAGCCCTGGACGCGATGCACCAAATGGAGCAAATCGTTCTCAACATGTCTCCAGGGTTGCTTACTCCTTCCTTCGCCTTAAGGAAAGTTGATGAAACCATCCAGATCTTCAAGGAGATCGTTTCGCAAGGGCTGGGGCCAGAGGTCACTTTTGACGCAGAGTCCATCAATAACCTGCTGGCCTGTCGGGACTTCATCGGGTTCCTAATAGAAGCAGAGAAAGAATATTCCAAACTCCCAGAGAAGCTCATAGATGAGCGGGAGACTTGCGAGGTGATCAGTGAGCGACACAAGGATCCTTCCCAGGATCAGCTAGAGCCCATGATCAGCAAGTTCATGGAATACCGTGCCCAATTCCACATCTCGTCACCCGCAGAACAACAATAGGATATCCCCTTTCAGCCGCGGGATGACGATGATGAATAAATTCTCTCTTCTTCTCTCTCTCTCCGACTTTCTTTTTGTAAAATGTCTAAAGTATGTTGACACAAATGATGACATCATCCATGTTGCACCATGGGATGATGTCATCCATCAAGTTGTCAAAAGTCAACATGACTTTGAGATATTTTTGTAGATATTTTGTAAATAGGTGGTTGGTTCCTTTTTGCCTTCCTTCTTCTCCTTCTTCTATAAATACTCAAATACTTGTTGTATTTGAGGCGAGTGGATATCTTTCAGATGAAAAATAGAAGTGAGGAGAAAAGACTTTGAGCTTTTTGTAACAGAAAGGAATATTAATACAAATATTTAGACTTTGTGCTGAATACGTGTGTTATTTGCATTTGATCTTTCTTATGTCAGATCTGTGTGTTTATTCTGTTGAATCTACTTCTGTTTTATTGTCATTTATTCATCAGTATTGCTTTGTTCGTTTATGCAAGTAGGTTTGGCTCTGTTTACTACCAATCCCAAAACATAAACCCTCTGACCTTTCTTCCTTGGAATTCATTTCTTTTCTTCCTTCGGACCTGATCTTTCTTCATCCTCTCTTTCATTCCTTTCTTTCCGCAGTCGGAAACACCCTACTGGGATGAGATCCCAAACCCCCGAAGGCAGAATATTGTGAGACTTGCACAGATTCCTGCTGGTAGAATAGCAATAAACTAGTTTCACTTTGCTTTGACTCAAGAGAGGGCTATGCCACTGCACTGCTGCTTGCTCAAATATCCATAAATCTACCCAACCGACAGATTTTCGAACCAACAGTTTTTGGCGACTCTGCTGGGGAACGAACAGATCTATCAGATCTATGATAGTGGTAGGATAGAAAATCAGGAAAAATCAGAAAAATCACTATCTGTTTGCAAACTTTAACTTTTTGTCAAAAATCCAAAATTTTGCAAAAGTGACCCGAATTGAAAATTTTCTTCTGAGATCCATAGATCTGGCCTAGTTGGAGATCTTTAGTTCACTGAGTTTTTATAAAAATCTGTATTTTGCCGTAGATCTGAGTTTTTGACTGTTTACCAAAAATTTCAAACTCTTTGAAAAAGTCAAATTTAGATCCAAAAATCAGCTTGCTAATCTTCACTATCATTTTATCCTCGTTGTTCTTTATCATTAAACCACAATCGGTTTTCAGAAGAGGGTAATTTTAAATATTTAGAAAAGTACATGCTGCTGGTTTTTGTCAGAAAAACCAGAAAATCAGCAGGTGCAACCCAAAAAGAAATTTTAAATCTGCACCACAACGTTCCAGATCTGGAAGGTACGCTGGCAGGTGAGCCATTTACGCGTGGCAGGTCGAGCTCGTGGAGAAGTCGATCCTACTTTCGATCGGCTTCAAAGGCACAATTTCAGTGTAGCACCGGCGCGCTTTTCATCACTAAGTTCAGCTGATCGGTCAGCCAGAAGCGCCTCACCCCCACGGAAGAGCCGGTTTTCACAAGGAGCCTCTACATCCCTTTGCAGTGCTTTATTGCTCAGTGGAACCGCACTCCCAGCCCGCGTTCTTTTTCCAGCTGTCCAGATGGCGGTGCCATGGGGAAATGCTATGGGTCCTCTCGCATTACCACATCCTGTTCACGCGCTCCCTCACGGAAACCGAAAGAATTTTCCCAAATTCGACGGGAGCGGGAACCAAAGCATGGATTCACACATATCTGCATTCATCATGTCATGCAGTATCCTAGATGTAACCCATGAAGATGTGTCGGTTCACCTTTTTCTAGAAACTTTACAAGGGCCTGCAGCTGAATGGTTTCAGCATTTACCGGCCGGATCTATTACCAGTTGGGCCACCTTGAGGGATGCTTTTGAAGATAGGTACAAGCCTTCAGAAGATGCATTTGCATTATTATCATAGATCACTCACCTGAAAAAGGAGGCCAATGAGACCATGCGTGATTTTATCGCGGGTTGATGCGTTAATCAACCGTCGTCCCTGTTGCCATGCTTCCACACGAGAAAATCGAAGTGTTTCTTCGTGAGCAGCTATGAGTTCGAAAGTAAGTTTCTTGCTCTGCGAAGCAAGTGGCTACCTTGATTCTCACCCAGAGCCCTTTGCCATTCGAATTGAAGATAATTTGATAATATCTGCGAATTGAAAAGGGAATCATCCAAGCCTAAATCTTTGGGCCCTTCGCCCACTACTTCGTCTGATCCAGCATTTCAAAAGATGGCGAACGACTTGCTTGCATTAAAGAAGCAGTTAGCCCAAGCTTCCCCCAGTTCCTCATACTGGGACATCCCACGGAGGAATTTCACTTCCAACAATGTTCCTCAAAGGCCACGCTTACCCGCAACTGCTCCGCGGTTGGCGCTTGAGGCTCCTCCGGTCAACGCTCTAGCCGAAATTGAAGAAGAGGAACAAGATTACGAAGAACCTTCATCTCAAGGTGAAGATGATCAAGACGTCGGTGAGCCGACTGGCGACTCTACTATCGGGGTATATGGAATTTGAGGAGGAAGAATCGATGAAGAGGAGGGTACACAGGCTATGCAGTGGACAATCATACGTTTTTTTTCGCTCATGAGGAAAAGAAGCAGAGGTCGCTGCCCATGTGCAGAAGGAGAAGGCCGTGTCAAACGTGCCTCCAACCATTGCTAAAAGAGGTAATCCTCTTCCTACTCAACTCCCTGTTAAGTCTTTTACAAGGAAATCTTTTCCCCCTATTTCTCCTCCAAATCAGCCTTCTCATACTCCTATAAAGACCAGTAATCCTACCCTACCATCGCGAAGTGAGGGACTCATTCCTTCACCAGCGCAACCTTTGGCCGCATTTGATATCATAGATCATGCTAAAAAGACCAAGATCCAAATGTCTAAAGCCGAGTATCTTCAGTCAAATCCCGAACAGCTTGTAAGATTGACCAAGTATATTCAAAGTCAAGCTGCCATATCTCCTCAGGTTTCCCCGAAAGGAATCCTTGCCACTCCTTCTGCATCCCGCATAAATATTGCCTCAACATCTGCATCAGGCAAGATAGAACCTTTCTATCTCTCCCTCCTAATCAATGGCCATAAGTTAAGTAACTGCATAATTGATTCTGGGGCTTCTGATAACGTCATGCCGGTAAAAGTTGCTCATGCTCTAGGCCTCACCCTTACCAAGCCTTTTGGCAGATGTTATTCCTTGGAAACCAAGCAGGTGTCCGTTGATTGGTCAAATCAAAGATGCATAGTTTGCATTTGTGGCGTTCCCAGAGAAAAGAGTAAAGATGACCGTTCTCGTTGCCGACATTCCAGCAGCCTACGGAATTTTGCTGGGAAGAAGTTTTTGCAGCGAGGTTGGCGGGGAGATTCATATGGATTGGTCTAAGGCCAGAATCCCCAAAGGTGTAATGCAGACTTTGGAGCCAGAATCACAAAAGAAGTACTTGGTTACTAACTCCGAAGACCCCAAAGCTCAAATTCTTTTCGAATCATCAGGGATGGGGAACTATTTCTTGTCTGCCGAGTCTGACAAAATGGTTGTTCTCGTCCAAGAAGAAGATCTTAACAAGGTCTGGACCTTGCAATTTGATGGCAGTTGCGCAACCAGTGGATGTGGCGCCGGAGCCGTGCTAATATCTCCCGAGGAAGAAATTATTCCTCTCTCTTTTAAGTTGCAATTTTTCAACACAAATAACACTGCTGAGTATGAGTCTCTGTTACTCGGCATGCAGGCCGCAAGAGAGAGAGGGATCAAAAATCTGAAAGTGCAAGGTGATGCAGAGCTAGTCGTGAATCAAATTAAGAGGATATATCAAGTAAAGAATGAGAGGCTCAGGCACTACCGTAATGCGGTGTGGGACAACATCGAGGAATTTGACACTTTTTCAATAGAAGCCATTCCAAGAGCTCAAAATGACATGGCTGATTCATTGGCCATTTCAGCATCCCTCATGCTCCCTCACCCAGGTTTGAAAACAGAACAAATACACCATTGAGATGGTTTTCCACCCGAGCGTGCCGGATAATTCCCAGCATTGGCAAGTATTCAACGATGATAATCAACTCATTGCCTTTCTAGAAAAGGTGGAAAATTTCAAAGGATTGCATTTTGAAGGATCCACTTCTATGTGCCACGAATCAGTCACCGATCAAAAAGATGAATCCGAAGAGAATGACGGCATATGTCAGCTCAAAGGAAATAAAATTCTGAAGGGCCTGGTTTCTCTGGAATGGTTGTTCGATAGGCATGACCATTTTGTAAAAAAGAAAAGGCGAGATGATGTTGGATCATCCCCAGAAACCGAACCGGTTAATTTAGGTTCGGTAGAGCATCCGCAATTCGTGAACATTGGAAAATGCTGCATGCCTGAGGAGAAGCGGAAGTTTGTCAAACTACTGAAGAGATACATGGACGTATTGGCATGGTCCTACGCCGATCTAAAGTCTTTTAAGCCAAAGGACGTCAACATGACATCCCGTTGAAAGAAGATGTCAAAGCCTTTCGCCAGAAGCAAAGGCATTATAACCCTAAGATCTCAGGTACTATCCAGGCTGAAATTCAGAAAATGCTGGATGCGAGAATCATTTTTCCTATCCATCACAGTACTTGGGTAGCAAATATTGTGCCAGTGCGCAAGAAAAATGGTGAAATACGCATATGCGTAGATTTTCGAAACTTGAATCAGGCTTCCTTAAAAGACAACTACCCACTTCCTATAATGGATCAAGTTCTGCAAGCGGTAACTGGATCAGAAATGTTGTCCATGCTTGATGGTTTTTCAGGCTACAATCAGATTGAAGTTTCACCTGAAGATCAATTTAAAACAACATTCACTACTCCCTGGGGTACATTTGCTTACAGCAGGATGCCTTTTGGCCTAACCAATGCTGGTGCCACCTTTCAGCGGGCCATGGACCTTGCATTCAAGGGTATGATGGGGAAGGTCATCGTGGTCTATCTGGATGACTTAACTGTGTTCTCTAAACAATGAAATGATCATTGTGATCATTTGGAGCAAGTATTGGCCAGGTGCCGAGAACATGGGATTTCCCTGAACCTGAAAAAGTCTATTTTTGGAGTCACGGAAGGAAAGTTGCTAGGGCATGTGGTTAGCAAAGAAGGAACGAAGATAGATACCGAAAGAGTTAAGGCTATTCAGAGCCTTACTTTGCCTTCCTACAAGCAAGACTGGCATTCATTCTTTCTTCGGAAAGGTGAACTTTCTCAGGTGTTTTGTTCCCGACTTTGCTGAGAAGACTCGTCATATATTGGACATGATGAAGGGGTCACCAACTTTCCATTGGAGCGAGGAAGGGAAGAGGTCGTTCGAGGAAATAAAAGCTTCCGTTGCTCACGCGCCAGTCCTGGTATGTCCCGATTTCTCCAAATATTTCATCATGTATAGCTATGCATCTGAGCATACTGTATCTGCCATCTTGATGCAAAAGAATTCGGAGGATGTTGAATCTCCGATTGCGTTCATGAGCTCTCCCCTCAAGCCTCACGAAATAAAAATGTCTCAATTGGAAAAGCATGCCTTCGCCATTGTCAAAGCAGTCAAAAACTTCAGGTATTACATTTTAAATTCCCATACGGTGGTGCTGGTCCCTGACACGGCAGTCAAATCAATTCTAACTCAACAGGAGTTAGGAAGCTTGCGAGGAAATTGGATTGCGAAGGTCCAGGAGTACGACCTGGATATAAAACCAACCAAGCTGGTAAGAGGCAAGGGCCTATGTCAGCTTATGGCTGAAAACAAAGATTCAGAAAACCCTGAGGAAAAGGATGATTGTACCAACGAAGCGCGAAGCCAGCTGGAGAAAGCCCATTCTCTGCCTCTGGTCCTATTTGTCGCAACCAGCGATGAGTGGTATTCCGACATTGCTTTCTTCCTCACCTACGGTGAATGCCCAGCTCACCTAACTACGAAGGAGAAGCGCACTATAAAGCTCAGAGCGGCCAAATTTGTCATCTGGGATGACGGTTTATACAAACGCGGGATAGATGGTGTCTTCTTGCGATGTGTCGACAAGCCACAGCAGGTAAAGTTACTTGAAAGTTTTCATAATTCAGCCTGTGGAGGCCATTTTCCTCTTATGATAGACACAAAAAATCACAGAGCCGGTACTATTGGCCGCTCTTCCAAGATGCGACCACACTGGTAGCAAAATGTGAACCTTGCCAGCAGTTCGTCGGCAAGCCCAAGTTGGCTGCTTTTCCCCTCAGGCCGGTCGTTGTCAACGAACCATTCAGGCAATGGGGAATTGATTTTATTGGTGCACTCAATCCCCAATCGAGTGCTAGGACACAATTATGTCCTAACAGCAACAGATTACTTCACCAAGTGGGTGGAAGCCATACCTATCAAACATGCCACTTCCGAGGTTGTTTGCAGTTTTATCAAAGAAAATATCATTGTCAGGTTTGGCATTCCCAACAAGATTGTTGCTGATAATGCTTCTAACTTCTCCTCACGGGAAGTTATTAGTTTTTGCTATGAATATGGGATAACTTTGGCTCACGCCTCAGATTATTACCCTCAGGGAATGGTCAGGCGGAATCCAGTAACAAAAACTTGGTGACCATCATACGAAAGCTAGTGGATGAGAATCAACGAATGTGGCACAAGTCCTTATACGACGCTTTGTGGGCGGACCGCATTACTCCCAAGAGGTCTCTCGGCATGTCACCTTTTCAAGTGTTATATGGCACTGATGCCGAGCTTCCCATTTCCACTGAAATCCCTGCTCTGCGCTTGGCACGAGCAATTGAAGATGAAACTTTCCAAAATTCTCTCGAAAAGAGAATCATGTATCTAACAGAGCTCGAAGAAAAGAGAGTAAGAGTGATCGACAAGATCACCGAACATCAGAATCAAGTCAAGAGATTGTTCGATAAAAAAGCTAAGCAAAGAAATTTTCAGGTGGGAGACCTCGTCCTTCTGTGGGACAAGCGAAGAGAGCCAAAAGGCATGCACGGAAAGTTTGATTCCCTGTGGAGAGGGCCTTTCAAGATCAAGCAGCTCAATGGAGAGAATAGTTTCTATCTCTCATATCTGGATGGAACCGAACTCCCGCTTCCCTACAGTGGGCAGCATCTGAAAATCTTCAGGAAGTAGAGCTTGCTCTCTTCTTTGTATAGTTTTCTTTAGTTGTGTGTTTGTTTTTGTCGTGTGTTCACTTTCTGTTTGTTGTGTGTTTCCCTTTCCGGTCACCCTTGTTTTTGACTCTGTTACCCAATGGATAGGCACATGAGATCTGGGATTCTCTAACCCTGAGGTTTGCTCAGGGATAGTCCCCAGAAAGAGCCAGTTGTTATCTGTAAAATTGGCAAGGGAAATTTTATGGATAACCCTACCAAAAATTTTGTTCCGATCCCTCGTCAGGGATTTCTTGCGTTCGGAACGTTGCAAAATCCCTTCCCGGGAAATCTAGTTTTTCGAACTTAGCCATTTTTGGTCTTTTTGGGCGGGCGCATATAATCACTATGCAACATCAAATGTTCATGCGCCCCCTTTTAATCCTTTGGCGCATGTTTTCTTGTGTCAACAGCATTTTTTGGTGCGCCTCCCCTTGTTGAGTCTTCCCTGCGTG
Organism: Taxus wallichiana var. yunnanensis; assembly: GCA_018340775.1. Lineage (NCBI taxonomy): Eukaryota > Viridiplantae > Streptophyta > Pinopsida > Cupressales > Taxaceae > Taxus > Taxus wallichiana. The sequence continues at coordinate 781,601,271 of CM031242.1, read as the reverse complement.
CGCCAAGGCACGTGCGCCTTCCTGTCAACATATCTTTTGTTGCGTTTGGTGCACCAAGGGCACATATTCCTCTGTCGACACCACTTTCGGCACCCATAGGCGCTCATCGTGTTGGCAAACGTTTTGGTGCGCCAAAGGGCACATGTTTTCTTGTGTCGACAGCTCTTTTGGTGCACCACTTAAAAGGTTGGTGGCGCATTTATTGCTACCTCGCCTATATAGGCGCGCTGTGAATGTCATTATCACGAGCTATCACGTGATTATTTTTAAATATTGTTTTCTCTGACGAGCTTTGTCAGCGCTTTTTTACACTGTCGCTTTCGATCACATAGTGGACCCGTTTGCACGTTCTTTGCTATTTATCCGGGTAAGTGGCCTTCTTTCTTTCGTGCGTTTTGTTTTTGGGGTTTTTGAATGCTAGGTTGGTTCAGTTTGGATTGAAAAGAATGAAATCATGAACTTGCTCCCCCTGCTTTGTCTTTCCACATATTCCTCCCCCTCTTTCCAGATTTTCTGGTAGAGGGAGCTCTGTCCTGAAATAATAGCTTGGAAACCTTTGTTTAAAGCCATTTCTATCACCCCAAGGTACCTTGCAGAAGAAGTTTGAAAGAATGAAACCCCTCTGAGAAGAATCATGGCTTGAAATGAACTGTATTTTTGTTCCCCTTCGGCGCATCTGTCACCCCTGTTACACAAAGAAAAGTTGCGCCCTCATGGCGCACTTCCCCCACTTGCTGCAAATGCTTCCCGTGCGCCCTCTTGGCGCATCAAACTTGAGTGCAACATCACAAATTCCTGTGCCCTTTGGCACACCCAGCATCCATGTAACAGTCTTTTCCTATGCGCAAAGTGCAAAGCTATAAACGGCGCAGGCGCGTCCCTCACCGCAATAACATCATGTCATGCAGACCCTTCATGCGCCACGCCAGGTTCCCTTAAGCGCACAAAAAGCATATGTTACACACACCTTATATGCGCCTTTGGCGCACCGAAGTTCCATGCAAAATGAAAGATATATGCGCCAATGGCGCATCATGTTCCCGCGTAACATAAAGAATCCGTGCGCCCTTATAAAACACATCCATATGGCGCAGGCGCACCTGTGCTTACAACAAAAAAGAATGCACCCTGCAGTGTCTGCTATGCACCATGTGCCCTTTGGCGCTGATTTACCCCTTGCAGCATCCCTTCCCTGTGCGCCTTACTATTTAGCCCTATAGCCTGCAGTATTCATGCGCCCTGCGCCCTGAAGCCTTAAAATTGCTAACTCTTTCTTCTGTCAGCATTTCAATGGAAAATCAAACAGCTGACATGGCTTTCTTCAATTGGGTTTCACTTCTTATTCTTGCAGATCGGAAACTAAGTTCAAAAGAACATATGTCAACATCAAGCAAGAAACCTATCAAATCTAAAGGCAAGGCCAAGCTCACAGAAGAAGAAATGAAGTATAAGTATCAGAGGGTCAGAATGCCCGAGTCCCAGCGAGTGTGACCTAGATATCGAGACTCGAAAGCTGGTCATATTGACATGGAGGAATTCTGGCCAGAACCCAGAGGGTCACGAGAAGTCCATGGATGGACAAGGCGATGGCGGTGCCACTGCACTTCTTTGGTGGGATCCCGATCGGTCTGTAAACAATGAATTTATGATGGTGGTAGCCCGATGCTACAACAAAGACACAAGATGTGTCCATGGGGAGAAGGGCGAAGTTATTATTAACCTCACTGCCCACCACTTTGAGATGATGCTCGGCATTCCTCATCACCGGCACTTTGTGGCCGTCAGCCGAGAAGACTGCATTAAGGCCTGGGACGACAATGAAGATCAGTGTATGCAGCTGATGAATGAAGTTTATCTGAAGAACAAAAAAGTAGTGACTCGGTGGCCACAAGTCATTCATCGCAGTGACTTTTCAGAGGAACTCAGTGACACCATTACGTTCCTGAGCAGAGTCTTTGGGCTTCCTGATGCCCATTATTTTCACAAGTGGATGTTGCGGTACTTGGAAACAATGAACAAAAATGTGCCCGATCAATGCTTTGAATGGGCAGAAATTATAAGCGGCACATCTCGAGCAGCTACAACAACTCAACACAACGGGAGGTTCTATATGAACTCCTACGTAGTCTATGTTGCTGACTTGAGAAAGGGACTATCCAGCTCGATGCGGTGTGGGGTTTGGCCCCAAGTCAAAATTTATGAATACTATCCAGAGAGTGAAGCTGGAAAATAGCATCCCCCAATTCACAAAGATCAACGATGCATTCTTCTACTTCAACATCTGCCTGTTGAGGTCAAATATGACTCACGGTCACACGACCAAGAGCATAGTAGCAGCTACTGAGAAGTGGGGGGCCCTATTCACTCAGTTCCCTACATTCACCTATCTGAGGGCAGTTAATTTCTTGGGGGAACCGACTAGACTGCCAAGATATGCCGGGCCCAAGTTGATCCTGTTGGAGCTGTCAAGGCAGCTTATTACTTACCATGAAAAGTGCCTAAAGAGAAAGAAGGGTGGAACTCCTTTCCCCCTCACAATGGGTAGGTATATGTGTCCCTCTCACCACAAGGCAAAGGACATGTTTGCGAGAGTGGAGCTGCTTGAATCGAAACATGACTTCCCAGCAAGGCCCACTTTCGATCCAAGAAATTGTTTGCCTAGGGCCAAGCTCGACCCGATCCACATCCCTCAGATCGAAGATATCTACATTGACTTATATCACGAGGTTGAGCTCAGGAGGAAGGATCATTCTCGCTTGGCCTTAGCAGAAATCATCCAGTACGGGGTGGCCATCATCCCCAAAGGCTACCAAACTACTGAGGAGGAAGTGGATCAAGTGTATCTTGACACAGGTGGGGACGATTGGCCTTTTGCGTTGATTGATAGAACCAAAGCCCCTCAGACAATTGAGGAAAGAGTCAAGGAAACTCTGCGCGAGAACGAGCATTGGTGCCGAATGAGCGGGCTCATCTACCTCGGAGTCGATTTCACAACCTCTCCATTGGGTAACACACCTCCTCGATCAAAACAACAGAAAAGCAAAAGGCAAGGAAAGGAAAGGGTAAGAAGAGGTGAATCCGGTTCCACCCAAGAAGAAGCTCCAGAAAGTCCTCCTTCCACCGCACAAACAAGTTGTAACTCTGGCTTCCCGGAGAAAGAAACAGCGGAAGATGTCCCAATAGGCCCATCCACTCAGGATGTCGCCACTTCTTGTGTACAACTAAGGATGTTCTCCTTCCCCTCCTTCCCCTCCTCGTGACAATTCTAAGGTCCCCTCTCCCCTCTTCTACTTGTCCCTCCTGCTTCTTCATCCATCTTCTCTTCTCTCGCGGACCTGTCCCCCTCCATTTCTTCCCTCATTTCTGAGCTCCCTTCCCTTCCTATGTCTTCCTCTCCTGCAGTATCCCTTCCTCCCGTGAGCACTTCCTCGGCCTCCCTCTCGATGCCACCTCCAAGTGTCTCCACTTTTTTCCCTTCAACTACTGCAGCTGCCCCCTTCTCTGTTTCTGGTCCTTCTCCCATAAGTCCAGCTTGGATCTCCCAACACCTGAGTCAGCAGAAAAGGAAAGTTCCCATCGCTCCGATGGACTTCTCCGTGATCCCGTCAAAAGGGGTAAAGAAGCAGAAGCCCATCACACGTTTCTCTCAGAGTGCTTCGGGAGAGAGGGTAATGGAGATCGCGTACCCCAATCCTCTGAAGGATAAAAAGGATCTGTCCTCGACAGATTATACAGTGACTCAAGTCACAATGGGGACATCTTCTGAAAGCCTTCAGGGAGAGGCCCTATCTGCAGTTGACGCCCTCTGCAAGAAGCTTCAAGAAGCAAAAGAAGAGAAAAGGCTGCTGAAAGAGCAAAATAAACATCTGCTCCAAGCCTTACAGAAGATGGGCAGTGCACCTCCCACAACTGCCGCCGAAACTCCTGAGCCTCTGAGCCAGGATAAAATTGATGAATATGCAAAGATCGGCGAGCAGGGTATGGCAGTTTCCACTTGGAGGAGCCAAATCCTCAAGGACAGTGAAAAAGTGATCGCCAAGTTCACCGATTTGTACCTGAACATCATCAACAAGGTGAACAAAGAACTCCAGGCATTAGCAGGACCCATATCAGAAGAGCTGGACCATGCTAGGCTGCAACGTGAGACCTTTCAAACAATGTTCGACTGTTCAGTCAAAGATCTGGTCAAGTTCGGCATTTTCGGTCATCCCAGGGCCCTCAATAAAATCCTTTCCACTCTGGACTACTGGATGGATCAACTGGAATTCATCCTTGAAAAGATCGATAAGGTAAAGGAAGAAGCCCTGGACGCGATGCACCAAATGGAGCAAATCATTCTCAACATGTCTCCAGGGTTGCTTACTCCTTCCTTCGCCTTAAGGAAAGTTGATGAAACCATCCGGATCTTGAGGAGATCATTTCGCAAGGGTGGGGCGAGGTCACTTTTGGCGCGAGAGTCCATCAATAACCTGTCTTGGCTTTGTCTGTCGGGACTTCATCGGGTTCCTAATAGAAGCAGAGAAAGAATATTCCAAACTCCCAGAGAAGCTCATAGACGAGCGGGAGACTTGCGAGGTGATCAGTGAGCGACACAAGGATCCTTCCCAGGATCAGCTAGAGCCCATGATCAGCAAGTTCATGGAATACCGTGCCCAATTCCACATCTCGTCACCCGAGCAACAACAGCAGGATATCCCCTTTCAGCCGCGGGATGACGACGATGAATAAATTCTCTCTTCTTCTCTCTCTCTTCCGACTTTCTTTTTGTAAAATGTCTAAAGTATGTTGACACAAATGATGACATCATCCATGTTGCACCATGGGATGATGTCATCCATCAAGTTGTCAAAAGTCAACATGACTTTGAGATATTTTTGTAGATATTTTGTAAATAGGTGGTTGGTTCCTTTTTGCCTTCCTTCTTCTCCTTCTTCTATAAATACTCAAATACTTGTTGTATTTGAGGGTGGATATCTTTCAGATGAAAAATAGAAGTGAGGAGAAAAGACTTTGAGCTTTTTGTAAAAAGGAATATTAATACAAATATTTAGACTTTGTGCTGAATACGTGTGTTATTTGCATTTGATCTTTCTTATGTCAGATCTGTGTGTTTATTCTGTTGAATCTACTTCTATTTTATTGTCATTTATTCATCAGTATTGCTTTGTTCGTTTATGCAAGTAGGTTTGGCTCTGTTTACTACCAATCCCAAAACATAAACCCTCTGACCTTTCTTCTTTGGAATTCATTTCTTTTCTTCCTTCGGACCTGATCTTTCTTAAAGGATCAAAGAACATAGACTTCATTTTAATTTAGATGCCTTTGCAAATAATTTTGATATCTCCTCTAGATTTTGCAAATGCAGGAATGGACACAAGAGGTCACTCATGGCTCGAACACTATTGTTTATCTCTAAAAGAGTACTCACAATCTCAAAAAAAAATTGACCCGGCCGTGTAGTAAATAGGGTTCGGCCTAATAAAGAACAAGTCGAGCTTTGTATAAGCCACACACCTTCAATTAAAAAACCAGCTTGACGGGGGGAAGACACCTCCAAATTTGATAAATACCTCAAAATGTAAAGCAGATTACGAATGTATTAAGTAATAAAAACTCGTCTAGTATTAGAGGTAAAACCCTTGGATGGGGAAAAATTACTATTATTATTTTATTATTATATATATATACCTACGTAAAATTTTGCCTAGTGCTAGGTGCACCAGTGCAAAAACAAATTGCATTCCAAACACTTGGAATGAACAGAGGGATGTGGGGAGGCAAGGATGAGGTTGGGAGGTTGTAGGAGGCTGCACAGCTCTCTATTTCTATATACTCTTCTCCAATCTTCTCTATCTCTCGCTGCTCTCACTTTCCACTCATTCACGTGTCCAAATTCTCGCTCTGGTACCAAATGTAGATTGAGAAACAGGCGGAAGCCCCGATTATATTTATTAAAATCAATCTCCCAACATTACAAATAATGGGCTGCAATATTTATAGATATTGCACACCAAATACAAACAAGAAATTAAGTTGCACAGTGCAACAATATTCCAAATTACATAAACTTCCAATAACATCCGGAAGTAAAATGAACAATTACAAATATACTTGTTAAAAAAATATAACTACACCCATATGTAGATATAAATACAATTAGATGGATAACCATATAGCAACATTTATTAAATAATTTATTATATAATACATAATTAATAATATTAGGTAAATAATTAATCTAACACTTCCTCATGTATTGTACTTATCCCACAAAAATTCTAGTATCTATGGCTCCTAGTTGTATTGGAAAGTTGGTGATGGATTCCACCTTCTTTGGATCCACTTGTAGCTCTCCTCTTCTAACCATGTGCCCAAGATAGATGAGTGATTGTTTAGAAAAGTCACACTTCTTCATGTTGCACAACATTTGTTTCTTCTAGGGAACTTGTAATACTTGTTTCAAATGTGTTATATTTTCCTCCCATGTGGTACTAAAAATCATAAGGTCATCCAGATATCAATGACACATGAATATATGAATTCTTGAAATACATCATTTATCGGTCCTCATAAATGTAGTGGGTGCATTACATAAACCAAATGAAAGTACCAACCACTCATACAAACCTTGTTTTCTTTTGAAGGAAGTACTCCATATATCCTCCTCCTTTATCCTAACTTGTTTATAACCCAACTTGAGATATGAATTTGTGAAGAAATGTACATGCTAGATCTGGTCCAAGATGTCATCTATGTGTGGGATTAAATATATGTTCTATATGGTAATCTTGTTTAAAGCACAAAGAGTCAATGCATATTCTCCAAGAACCATCCTTCTTTAGCACCATCATAATAGGTGAACCACATAGCGAGGTTCTCGGATGTATCACTCCTTGATCTAGTAGCTCTTGGAGTTGTTTATTTACCTATGTACTCTCCAATAAGGATTTCCTACATAACCCAATATTTAGTAGAGGGGACTCTGGCAACAACTAAATCTTATGCTCTACCTCTCATTTTGGTGGTAACCCACTAGTAGTCTGGAATACTTCCTGAAAATACTAAATGATGTTATCCAAATCCTTCATCCCTTTTTAGAAATATCTGAAATTTTCCCCATCGTGTTTATCTTTAAATAAAAGTAAAAAAACCCGATTATGGTTTTCCGAATTAGTCTCTTTGCTTGGTTAGCACTTACCATATCCATTTTTGTCATAAGTTGGTGTTCTAGATTTTGCAACTAATTTCATCCTTGAATCATCTGTATCAGTTCTCCCTTCTCATGAATATAGCATCCCCGGTATACAAGTAAGGAATCACAAAAAAACATCAAATGCATCAAGTGGAATTACATTGGCTTCCAATACATCTATATCTACCGAGAGTTTATCCCAAACTTGAACTTACATCTTCTTGTTACCTAAATTTCTACACCCTTCTTCACCCATCCCAAAGGATAAGGATGTGGATGCTCATAAGTTTCAAGACCAATCTTCTTTACAACCGCATTAGAAATAAAGTTAGATTGAGAACCAATATCAACCAAAGCATTTACCTTAGTTATCTTGATTTGGATTTTGATCTGAAATAGCTTACTCATCTCTTCCTCTTGTTCTTGGTTTTCCATGTTGGTGGTCGTGCATCCAAGCCTCTCGTCTACATCAGAATCATCCTTTATTTCCACCTCCCCATCTGTCTTTACAGTTGTCATGGATTTCTTGGAATCCTTGGTTCAGTTCTTTGATGCAATTTTGGATGTAACTTCCAACATGTAGCGTCAGTATGACCATTGATATCATAATTATTACAAAAATTATTAGGATCTTTACAAGTATTCAAAGTAGTGGTAGTTTGTTTACCTTTCCCTTTCCATTTACCTTTGTTACTTGTTTTTCCTTGCTCTTTCTTTGGCTGATTTTTGACTGCTTTGCCCTCAAATCCATTTCTCCTTTCTTCTTTTCATCATCAATGTAATATTCTTGCACACATGCTTCATTGAGATCATTGGGATTTGTGGAGATGACCTTCATTCATAGGTGAGTGTGAAGTCCTCCTAAATACTTGATCAGAATATTCTCATCCTCCAAGTCCATATTAAGCAACATGGCTTGTCTCTGAAACTCCGTAGTATAATCATGCACACTTTGACCACTATCTTGTCTAAAATACTATCATTTAATCATTTGGTCAGTCTCATGGACAATGGGATAAAATTTATCTCTATGAAATTATTTAAAACCCTCCCAAGATCTTATGATAGGACATTTCTTCATCTCATAAGTAGTGGCTAGATGGGTTTCCCATAAAACTAGAGCATGTCCTTCCATTTTGAGATGTGCAAAGGTGATTCTTTGTGCCTCGGTAACATGATGAACACTAAATTAAATCTCTAATTGTTATAGCCATTTATCAATAAATTTTGCATCTACTTGTCCTCCAAATTTTTTAATCTCAACCTTAGTTTCGATTTAAAAGGAGCATGATCGTATTTTACCTTCTCTTTTACAACTAGAGTTTCTTCTTTACACTCTTCCACATAATATTCCTCTTCATGTTTCTTCCTATGCCAAAATTTTGAGCCAAATCTCAAACCATTGAGTACATGGAATATTTCTTAGCTGAAGTTTTATTTTGCAATTTGAAAGTTCTTATCGATGTATATACAACCTATCCATCATAGTTTCCAAGATCTCAATTCTATTGACCAAGTTCTCTTCCTTCATTTTATCTCTCGACACTATGTTTCCACTTCTTTGTAGAAATGTATGGATCAAAAGGTAAAACTTATTCACCTTTAGACCTTGTCATTGTCATACAAATCACAAGAATGAATACCACATATCCTAAATAATAGTCATCTCTAATACCAAAATGATCTGTAAACCTCTAGCTTTGGAAAATTTAAAAGACCACAATAATTAATTTTCTACTTCCAATTCCTTGAAAATGATAGTTAATGAAATCTAAAAAAATTATTAGAACTATTTTACAAAGAATGGAAATATAACAACTCAACTAACAACTCAATATTTATCTTGAAACCCCCAAGTTGAGTGAAAACTAGCGAGAATGGAAATTACTCTTTCTTCCCAATATTATATTGGCCAATTTAAATGAAAATACATATTACAAGAAGCTGAAGTAAGGAAAACAATGTCATATCCTCCCTTCTCTACTCTCTTGGTCTATACTCACACCTTTATTCTACAAAACAATTCTGGCAATAATAGTTTCTTGTTCACTTTTCTTCATTCCAAATTCGATGATCAATTTCCACTTGCTCTCTTCCTTAAATGGTTTTCTCCCTATCCTCTCATGCACTAGAGAATGGGAAAATACACAGACAAATAGTTCAAATTCATGACCAATTGTGGCTTATTTATTTTTCGCTGTCCATTAGTGATAGGATTGTCGTGGTCTCCAGACCAAGGTTACACAATTGTTGTGACAGGTAGTTTAGTCACCATTCTATGAAGGGGTAGTTACGTAACCACCAAGGTAGTTACACAACCACTACTCTCTGCATAGATTATCGCTTCTATAAATGTATAGTTTTCTCTTCTTTCTACCTAATTTTTCTTCTTGTGTTCCGATGGATTGTTACTCGATGAATTAATGTTCTTATAGATCCATATTGATCACTTCCACCCACCACTAAACATTGAATTCCCTAGTGAAGAATAAAACGGATTAGAAGAAGAATTGGGAGAAGAATTTTTAGAAGTCAAGTAGAAGGAACAATAGCGGATGAAGAAAGAGAAATACCCTAACCCATTGTTCCATGGGGAAGGAATATAGGTCCACTTTCTCTTACACCTCCTCTTCATGATCTACCAACGTGTTTCCACAAGAAATTTCCAAAGTTCAAAGGTGATGGCACCCAACTTCCTAAAGAACACATCTCTACCTTTATCACATCATGTGAAATTATTTGAATTGAACAAAAATATATTGTTTTCAGACTTTATAGAATATCTTCAAGAAAAAGTAGTAGAGTGGTTTTATCTCTGTTGGGTCAATCAATCACCTATTGGGATGATATAAAAACTAGTTTCAAAGAAAGATTCAAATCTACTCAAGATGTCATATCTCCTAGTCCAAATCACCCAAATGAAGAAAGAAACAAGTGAGACTATGAGGTACTTCATAGCTCGTTAAAATAGGTTTCTCAACATGATACATCTTGAAGTTTCTCCCTTCGATGATAATGTAAAAATATTCTTCATGAGTTCTCAAGCTACCTAAGGTTGGGTTCATTCTCGAAGGTCCAAGTTTACAACTCTAAAGGAAGCTCGAGATTTTTCCATTGAAGTACAAGATGACCTTATCCTATCTAGAAATATCGAACCCTTCAAAGGGCAAGGCCCAACACCTAAAAGATGAGAGAATAGACCCATTGTTGCAGAAATTAATAAACAATGTGAAATTTTTGAAGATAGAGGTTTCCCAACAAAAATTTCATTGAGGTCATAACAAAAATGAGATTACAAGAGCACCTCAAAGGCTAGCCTCAAGGTCTCCACCCATTAATGTAAGTTACAAAGATCAAGAATATGAAGAAGGATTGGAACAAGAAAGTGAAGACAATAATTTTATAGAGGTGGAAGAAGTAGAGAACAATGTACAAATCAGATTATGTGACTATTTTAGAGGTGATGAAGATGATGAAAAAGATGCACCTAGTTTCTCATGTGAATTATTCACCCATTCTCGAGTCTCAAAAGGGTGTTTATCCCTCTATTTTTGTGAAGAATAAGAAGAGTGAAGATCCTTCTGTGGTGATTCTACCAACTAAATTAATCATTTGAGGACGTGCATAATAAGTCAAGTCTCCACTCCCTCCCTCCATGGAGTCTGCATTAGTGAAACCTAATCCTGGAAAACAAGAAGTCACCCACAATTCTAAGTAAATATTGTAATTCTCCCTCTACTTATAGTCCTACTTCTACTAAATCTAGTATTTCAAGAACCTCTTATGTAACTTTAAACTCAATCACAAACATCTACTCCTTTTCAAAGCCTATCTTGACTTCAAAAGAAGTTCCTTCACCCTCCCTCTTTGCACTTTCTTCATTCAATTACATAGAACATGTCAATAAGACCAAATTTTAGATTTCTAAAATTGAATATCTATAAACACACCCGGAGAAATTCAAGAGGTTTTCCAATGTTATCCAAGGTGTTAGCTCAAAATCCAACATTACAAGTCCCAATCCTAAGGGTATATTGCTAACACCACCTATGCCTCCCACACAAAACATGTTTTCCCTAAGTGCATCAAATACCGATAAGATCAGCCCTTTCTATGTCTCACTTCTTATTTGGATATACTAGTTGAATAATTGTATAATAGATTCAGTGCTTCTAAAAATGACATGCCTATAAAGGTGTCCAATTCTCTCGAGCTCACCTTGACATGGGCTAGTGGCTCATATTACTCCATAGAATCAAAGGAGCTCCCACTTATGGGAAATATAAATGATGCAAAGGTGTCTCTCACCAAATTTTAGAAGAAGAAGTTATCAATGGATATCTTGGTAGCATACATTCTAGCTTCATTTGGAATTTATTTAGATAGAAGCTTTTTCGAGACTTGGGAGGAAAAATTTAGATGAATTGGTCTTCACAAACCATCCCGCTTAAAGGATATATGTAAATTTTGTCCCCTGTGAAAAGATGAGATACACAGGTTCAAAATTTAGGAAATCCAGAAATTATTATTCTATACAAAAATAATGGGAGGATGAATCATTTTGTAGAACAACCGAGGAGGACTATGAGATTCCCATCTTGATCAAGCCAATCATACCTTCTCAAGGGGGTATTTATATTGAATAATTCTTGAGGAATTTTGAATTGCGAGAGTATAGCTCGAGTTTCTAGATGATGTGAGCCATGAAGAAGACGAAGTGGTTATCGATGAATTTCAAGCAAATAAATTAGCTTCCGTGCTTACCCATGATGAGGAGAAATTATCATTCCCATTTGAAGATGAAGATGTTCTATATCATGTCATCCATGAAGAATAAATGAGGCCAACCTATGAAAAACCTTTGAAAGGTTCAAAAGAAAAATATGTAGAAGAACTACCAAGAGTTGTAGAAGAAATAGAAGACCCTTAGCTCAGTCTTGAACTCCTAATGCAAGCTATGGATCTATAAGATAAGTGTGAATCCAATTCAGAATCCTCAACCAATTTTAATTTTTGTCATGATGAAATAAAAGCGGATGCTTATCTCAAGATCACAATAATGGATGGATGTGATGAATAAATTGAATTTTTCTCTTTTCCATTCAAAGAAGAGAACATTTTCTATGATGAAAAAATTGAAACAAAAAGTTTAGAGGTCATTGAAGTCGAGACTCCCCCAAAAAATAAGGAGTGGAATGCCATGAGCTTAGGGATGGTGAAGTAATTTTTCTGAATGGTTACCTTGAATTCCAAAATAAGGATTCTTTAAATGAATATAACGATGAGATTTTAGTAATTCTAAAGGACTCTATGTATGAAATATTTAAAGCAAAGAGAAGATGTGGAAGATATTGAGATAAGTCTTGACCTCTTAGCTCATGTTATGGCCATACAAGATAATTATGAGGTTAATTTTTATTTTTTGTTTGATACCCAAACACCTCCTAATGTAATAGAACAAAATTTTGAATTCAAGATATCCTATGGGAAAGTTTTCAATAAGTATGAATATGGAAAAGAAAAGAACTGAAAAAATTCAAATAATCCAATTAAAGATCATCCTTGGGAAAATGATGAGACAAAAATGTGAAATAAGTATTGTGGGGGAACATGAAAGGTAATTTGTAATTTGAAATTAGCTCCAAAGATAGTGATAATAAGTGTAATGGTTTTTCTGAGTGAAGATATGAGCATCAAAAAGCACATGTCGGCTCATTCCTCCTAAGTATACAGCAATTATGAAATCACCTAGTTTTCACAAGAAATTGAGGAAAGGAGGCTACTTCCTCAAACTAATCAATGGATTCTTGAAACATCATCATTTTTTGTTACCCCTTCGAGGTAACCTCTGAAAAGGAAAAGTGCTTCAGTAAAAGTGGGTTTTCCCCGCATTGTACCATAGGTGATTTAGGTGTGTGTTTCCTTTTCCTATCATGTGTGTATTTCCTTTTCAATGTGTTTTGTGCCTCTTTTGTTCTTTGTGTGAGTAGTACTTTTTGAACTATCTCTTATTGTTCAAAATGAATCTAATCCCAATGGATAAGGTACTGGTCATGTATTATTGTGATATTTTAGAGTTCCTTCTCACTTTGTCCTCACTTTGTTCAATCTAGATAGAGTCCCCAAGTGATATCCAGTTGTTGTCCTATGTTTTTGCAAGGGAAAAATTCACTTGAAAGCAGGACAACTATACCCTAGTGTCAAAAAAATTTCATTATAAACCTTCCCCAACCCCCTCTAGGTCAGATTAATTCCTATACTAGGTTATCCTACCTGTCAAGTGATCTTGTGTGTTATGTCAGCTTTTTATAGGTGATTTAGGTAATAAAGTTCATCAAAGTGCTTTTGAAGTGGTACTCTTCAAGGTAGAATTTTCAAGAGGCTTAGGAATGGCTATTCTTAGCTCTTTTGAAGCATGATGCACACACTTGGAGTGGATTTGTAGGAAAAAAATTAATCAATGAGTAGTAATAAGGAGCTAGTGTAATGCCTCTGTCGTGTTGATATCTATTTTTTCTTCTATAATTGATGTTAATCATACTTTAGAAATATTGTACTAATGTTGAATTATTATCATGTACTCACTAAATTGAGTTTTGAAGTGCATTATGTGAATTTAGCTGATAAGAAGTAAATGCAGTCTTTTGGAACCATGCGGGTAAGTTACCTAAGTTATGATATGAAATATGTTCCTTAGACTATTGCATTTATATTTAAAGAATGGCCATACCTTGGATCAATTTCAGTGATCCAAGGCATGCCTTTGATCGATATGTTGTTACGATCATATTTGCTAAGTCAAATTGACTCCCTTTTTTATGCTAAAATACCATCATATTTAGGCATAATGAATATGAGTTCGTTGGGAGCGTCCCGTAACGTCTTTTGAATGTAATAGTATTATTGTTCTATCTACCTTGAATTGGTAAATTTCAAAGGGTAATGTTCTTGATGAATATTATTAAAGACCTAACTAAACTTAATCTAAGGTGATGATTAATTATTAAAGGGACCTAATATTATTCTAGTTATATTTGGTTATAATAACCATCAACCTAAGCTATGGTTGATGTAATTTTGAAGGGGTCCTAATCTCTAAACTATCCTAAGGAATTCATTATTGATCTAACCTAAGCTATGGTTGATTAATTTAAAAAGGGGCATTTATCCCTAAGCCTAACTAGGAACCTAAGACCTAACCCACGGTTAACTATGGTTGGCATTGTTGGAATGGTGGGTTAAGGTAAGGGTGGTGGAACCATTTCTTAGGAGTACTTGTTGAATTAAATTTGGGAATTGATGGCATGCATTACCATTTTTGGCAGCGACTCAGTCTATTTTGGCATGCACATTATTTTTAATTGCTAAAAGGTTTGGCATTGGTTGTTTTAACTATTAGTTATGGCTAAATTTGAATGAGCAGTTGGTGGGTTTCTAGGTGGCTACTAACAGTCTTCCATTTCATTAATGATCTCGAATGGAGATGGTTTGGTGGAAAGGGAAAAGATTTGGTTTTACCTTTCATTCTAATTTTTTGAGCTCAATGCCATCTACATGTCGATTTCCTATTTTGCAAACTTGTAGTTCATTTTTTTTTCATTTATAGAAATGCCATTGCATGGAAAATTTAGAGGAGAAAATTTATTGTTGAGTCTATAAAGGAAGATGGGAAATAAGATTATGGGTTTTCTATGGATTCGGTTGCAAAGTTTTTGTGGAATCTATTGTGAAAGTTTGAAAGGAAACTTTGGGATCTTGGAAAAGTTTTGTAGGAGCCCTACCAGGCATGATAGGCTCTAACTCATTATGATAATCTGTTCTATTTAATTATTTCATAAAAATAACTCTACTCTTCTTTGAAATTGCATTTTGAGTTTTGGGTTTTTGTGAGTGAATATTGTTTTTACTTCACTAGTTTTCAATCTATTATACTTTGAATACCTGGTTTAAGTCAATTTAAACAACCATGTTTGTTTATATTAACCTGTGAGTGATTGTGTTATGAAATAGTAGATTTATTTAGTACTTGTGTATTTGGTTTTGAATAATCATTTTCGTAATAAGATTTGAGTTATCGATTAGGGTCAAAACCCACAAGGAAATAATTTTTGGGTGCACTATTGCTTGTAAAGTTGGTATTAAGCAAAAGATTTTTTTGTCCTTCCGTTAACTCGGTGCGGGTTCTTGATTCAGTCTTATCGACCATATTTTTTGAATCCTTGTTCAAAACTTCTTAAGACTCAAAAATGAGTCATAATCCTTTTGGGTGTTAATAGTTTTGGAATGTTTTGAATCTCTCCATAAAGGAGAAGGTAACTAGTTTACTGGTATGGATATTCAGTCTCCTTTTTATGATTTCGAGTCGTTGTTACTTTGTTTTATAACTACCCTTTCTGGGTTGTCTTAAATCTTAATAAAAGTGAGGAATTCCTAGTTCCTTGTCCTCTATGCTACTTCTTTTTTGAGTTGTGCACTTTTTCCATTCGGGGTTTCATTTGAATTTGGGTTTTTGATTTGTTCCCTTAATATTTTTGTTTTTAAAGTGTCTTAAACACCTTTAGTTGAGTTGAACTCAAAATTGATATACTATTTGGGAATTCACCTTTTGACTATGATTAACTACTTTTCAAGCTTTGTAATCTATTTATATGCTTAGTATTGTGTGGTATCAATTTAGTTGTATAAGATGTAATGGTTCTATCCACCATGAGTTTTGATCGTTGTCAACTAGTTCTGAGTTAAATTTATCAAGTCGAATGATGACGATATATAGCCTCTGGAAGTTATATTATGATTTCTCCTTTATAAGAAGAATGTTGTAATTGATATGGATAGTGCTCTACCTTATTCTTGTTGACTATGATTATCAACATTGATCTTTCTGGTTTATTGGGTTATTAATTTAATATTGTTTATTGTTTGGTGTATGCCACTGATTTGGTATTGTGTACCCATGTTCCTTTGGTATAAATCAACTTCATTCTGAGTCTTAATGTGATTTGGTTGTGGACTTGAACCTTTGGTTGATTACATTTATGTTATGGATGGCTCATCTTTACTACCTTTGTTGAGTAGTCGTATAATAATATTAAAAAAATTTGGGAACCTTTTTGGATTGATCAATAAAGGAGAATAGTTATTTTGTGTTACATCATACTAATTTGATGTTTTGAAGGGTCAATAGGACAACCTTCAGTAAATTTTTATATCTAGGAACAAAGTAATATAGGGAAACAGTTGGATAATAGTTGTAATAATTGTCGGTTATAAAATGGTTCTTTCTTTGCTTAATTGAGAACAAGACATACAATTGACTACTGTTGTGTGCTATTATTTTTTTATGTTGTTTTTTTAAATAATAAATTAAAGGACAAGGTATTAGATTTCAGACATATAATCATGAGATTATATGACTGAAATCCTAATGCACTTGTATTCTTGATCTTTTCTATTAAGATTCAAATGAACTTAACTTATCCTCGATGACTGAAATTTAATTGATAGATATATTTGGTTCAAAGATGTGAATTAAATTGAATTTTGTTGATATGCATGTCTATGAACGTTTGTTAGAGGAAATAGAGAATGATCTTGTTGTTGGGTAGTGTATTTTTGTTAGAACTTAATCGTTTTCTTACCAGGGTTTTACTTGAAATTTACAGAGTCAATACCCTTAATGAAATAAAGTTTTGGTGCTTAGTTGAACCATTGTTCCATAATTGCAACCCATCTTTATTGATTAAATATTATGAAATATTTTGGCACTATATGCTTGATGTTAAGGCATTAAACAATATGGATTTGATGCCTCTTTGGTTGGTATTGTGCAGACCTATGGATTCAAAATTTATTGACCTTAAAATATTATTCTAGTTTTGATACTTCTTAAGAATCAAATATGATTATTAACCCTTCTTGGTCTTAACATTTTTGGCAAATTTAAACCTCTCCGCTATGGGAATGGAAACTAGTTTTAAGTTTGGTTACGAGTCCATTTAGGATGAACTTGAAATCTTAATGGGGTTTTATCTTGAGATCTTTTGTATCTTGAATTGGGTCATAGGGTTAATGTATCTATGCTCGTTGGTTGTATTTGATTTAAGATATCCTTTAACACTTGATTGTGCTTGGATTTTGTATTTCTATTCATTCCACTTTGTGGATGAAATTATGTGTTGTAGGTTTTAATGGATATCAAACATTGAGAGTTTGAATTATTTGTTTAGACAGTTGCAAGATAGGATTAAGGAAGTCAAAATGGGTTGATTCCATAGTCTCAATGGTTAGACTAGTGCTTACACCTCTAGGAGAGGTTTAGTCTTGCATAAAAACCGTACATCGAAATAAATTCATTATTGATTGTGACTTCCTTAACTTGTTCAATTGCTTGAGTTAGAATATAGAAAGATGATCGATAGCATCAACTGATAATCCTTTCTCCTTCGATTGTTGTGAAGAAGAAAGATTTACTTTTCGTCTTGGCGAATGAGAATCATTTGGAAACTTAATTGGTTGTTCACTTTGTTAAGGTATTTTGTGTATCAATGTTAGTTTTGTCCACAAATGACTTCATGTTGAGTTATTATGGAAGTAAATTGTGTCTTAAGAACCCTTCCATTCTTAATACTATTGTTTTATAACTTGGTTCATTCTGAACCAAGCCTGTTTGATAGTTGTATAACTATATCAAATTATTACGAGAACTTAGAAGATGAACAAGGAAAAGGAAGTAACTTGATCAAGATATAACGAGTTATATACGTAATGCGATATAGATTTTTATTGTTCATTATAAGCTGAGAGTATTAAGTACTTTGTATGTAGTGTAAGTAAGTGGAATTACTTAATGGTTATATTGAGTTATAATGTTATATGAATGGCTTGTTATAGCTGAAGTTGTATATACTTAATTAGGAAGATATAATATTATAGTCATATAAGTATGGGCTTATATGACCAATATTAAGAAATCTTGTGCTTACTATCAATAAGTTACTACTTGATTGTTATTACTTGAATGATATATAACAGTAAATGATTGAGTTGTAAATCTTAATAAGTAAGATGTATGATTATAGTCATGTAATTATGGGGTTATATGACTGCAATCATATTATTCTTCCACTTATAATTATATATTTGATTAGGATCAACTTCATTATTTTGGATCACCTTGTGTGACTTAAATTATTATTTGATTTGAATTACATGAAAGGATGTTATGTGTTAACTTGTCTTCTCTAGATGGTTTCATTTATGAGGTTCTTGTGGCATGATCAAAAGATTTGTTAGGTTAAATATTATTCACCTATTTATTAATTATGCATTTCATATTAATTAATGTATTTATTGTTTATATGGTTATATTTAATTATAAACCATATTATTGTTTTTATTCAAACATTACGGGTGTTGTTATATTGTTTTAACAATATTATTATTGTGCTTCTGGATGTAATATTGGAAGCTACTATATTTTAAATTGGTTGTTGCATTATTGCAACTCCTCATTTGTTTGTATTCAGTTGTACAATACCTATAAGTATTACAGCTCATTCATATGTAATTTGGTTGATTGAGTTTAATAAAGTTAATTAGGCTTCCGCCCCTATTGTTCAATTTGCTTTTGGTATCGACCTAGTTGAAGCTCCTAGCAAGGTTGGAGAAGGTTTCAGAGGAAGGAAAATTTTTGGAGAAGACAATTGCTTCAAAGGAAAGCCAATGTTGCCTCCCACATCTTCCCATAACTCCTCAGGTCCCATAACCTCCCGTGTAATCTCCAGGTAAACGGAAAGCAATTTTTTTCCTTGGTGCTCTCTACATTAGGAATTATTTTTTCTAGAGTTAATATATATACGATTTTAAACAAAATTTAAAGTGACGCAATTATTTTTATTTTTAAAAATTCCCCATCAAGGGTTTTGTTTCTATATTGCTTAGTTACAGATAAAATTATTTGTATCATCAAATTTGGAGGACTACCTTTTGTAAAGGTGAGTTGATTATTGGGACTCCATTGAGCACGACCTATGTGTTAATTGAAAACCTCATCATTGATCCCCTTGCGAATTGTGTGATGAGTTATCTTATATGAAATTGAGTTCCATTGGCGAGATGATGACATTGTTCTAAATACCGAACCCACTAAGTCCAAGCCCACATCGACCGAGCCCCTTCAACACCTATTTTACATTAGAGAGCTGATTTTTTTAATCGGACGAGTTGAAAAAGAAACATGTGTTGCAAAAAGGTGAAGTCATGAAGATCCTACAAGCTAACGCAGCCTCCTACACACCGAACTTGCATCAAAACACATGGTAGAGTAATTACTGAGCATCGCCTACATATAGCCAAAGCCACAACCTATAACAAAAAAAGGAATGATCAATAAATTAGTGGCTACTGACAAATAAAAACTCTAAGAAAACAAAAGTGGGCGTGAATAAAAAGAAAAGAGGCATCATAACAAATAAAAAGTGGTGGAGATCAAATAATAGCGAAGGAAATTTTTTAGATCCATTTTTGGTGCGAATGGATCCCTAATCTACCCCCACTCTCCTCTAGCAGAGCAACATGTGGATCTTGGATGTACCACATCACCATTTTGCAAGGTTGGTTAGTTTTTTAACTTGTTTAAATAAAATATGTTATGTTTTATATTCAAACAAGTTTAAGCACCTCGTGGATAATAAGCATCAACTTTAGGAGTGGGAGGTGCATGGATTAAATCCCACTAAAGCTATTTGATTTTTTAGAGCTAAAACATAGCGGAAAATTTGGTAAGAGGCCACTAAACCAGCTTAGTTATAGCTAAATCCACAACTAAAGTTTTAGCGGAAAAACCCTATTTTTAGGGAAAAAAAAATTCTTCCTCTCTAGCATATTTTTTCATTTTGAGAATTTTTGCCAAAGGAGGGGTGATCAAAAACTTCATTTTAAGCCATTTTTTTGTAGTTTTTTGCATAGAGGGTTGTATTGGGCTTGAAACCACCAAGGTCCACAAAACAAAAAAATTGCCTCTCATTCAATTTTTCTAAATTTTTCAATGTAATTACATGCTTTAATATATTGTACTAATTTGTAGGTTTCCATAGTCAACTACAAATATTGTAATCATAAAAAATTGGAAGAAAGTTGTAATAAAAAAGTAAAAAAAAATTGGTTACGAAACACTCACGAGATCCTATATCTCATTCGTAGCATTTGGTATATACAATGCCTCTAGGAAGAGCTTACTTGCAGGTAAAGTTGTTGTGACTACTACTATACTTAACGCTTAATATAACTACAACAACATTGTCTAGGCATCGACCCTTTAAATTGATGGGGAGTAATAAGGTCTTAGTGCACACACTATGAGCCATCCCATATGTTTGTGAATGATTGCATGACATAAATTAGGATTGAGAAATTATCCAAGTATATAACAAAGTTATGCACATGTATGAGGATATTTATTTGATCCAGTGTCAATAATTGTATAGACCCCTTTCGAAGATTGTCTCGGTACCACGTATTGAATTCTTTCACATATGTTAACGCCTCTTTCATGTACCACCGGGTATATAGAAAGGGTGAGCTTATTCCACATACCGATGGGTATATTGAAATGGTGCATATATAGAAAGGTTCAGTATATCAGACTAATGGTATATAGATTGGGAGACCTTATACCTAGGTGATAAGAGCCAAACCTGTCGGTGTTTTCTACAAAATGGGCACCAATGCCCCCAAATTTTTCTTTCGAGTCACAACTACTAAGAGGAAATAAATATGCTGCATGGAAGACACAAATCAAGACACATCTTGAGTTTGAATAGATCGCTTGTTGTGATGGGACTCGACCGAGATCAACTACTAATACAACACAATAGTGGCGGTTTGATAGAGTAGATTAGAAAGAAAAACTCATCATCTTATTTAGAGTGTCTCGAAAATTTGTAAACCCACATTCGAGATGCCACAATAGCCAAAGAAGTTTGGGATAAGTTGAGCATGATATATGAGGCCCAAAAAAGAATGTTATACTAAATTTGGAGAGTCGATTACACACATTTAAGTTCAAGCAATAATGAAAATCAAAGTTTTCTTAAGAAGAGTTACAAAATTGAGGGCTTCACTTCTAGCCCTATGAGAAGCATTCAAATATGATGATCTCATTCCCATTGTTCGAGATCACTCCCTTCTTCATACCCTATTTTGTAACAACACTAAACTTGTCAAATACGACAGATTAGTTTTGACAAATTGGTAACCTACTTCTGCAATAAGAGGAAGCAATGAACAATAAGGATGATGAAGAGGAGTGGGAAATTTCTTCACATCAAAAATGGAAAGGAAAACCTACTTCCTATATAAAGTCCCAAAATCAAAATTAGTAGCAAGGGGACAAACAATAGAAGAAGCAATGTCCAATCAATAAAAGAGGACATGACCTAAAATATTTTTGGTACAATATGTACAAGAAAGGTTCATCAAGAAAATCTGGACCTCCGCAATAATCTCACAAAGGACATTCTAACTACAATCAAGATCAAAAAGGGGAACTGGAAAATAAGACCCCATCAATAAGGAAATATTGTTGAGATAGAAGAATATTCATATAATGAAGACTTCTTGTACATTTCTTGATCAAGTGAACCATCCACATCATATAGTGATGTCTAGTATGTTGATTTTGGAGCCACTCGACACATGAATAGCCACGAGAGACTGTTTACTTCAATGAGGGACACACCATCAAAAATCATGTTTCATTGGGAGATGATTCTTCATATACTGATTCGAGGGGATTGGGAACATTTCTCTACTCGTTGTTTCACGTAATCGTAGACTATCAAATGTCTTATATGTCCTTGGGTTGACAAGTAATCTTCTTTTAGTTAGTCAAATCCTAGATCACAACCTAAAAATTGACTTTGATACTCATTTCGGAAAGAAAACGTGTTTTATTCGAGATAAATCACGAGGCTTAAAAATAGTTACAAAAGCCTCCAATATGGGACGCATGTTCCAACTTGATTTTGTCCACATATATGATTAGGCACTTATGGCTAAGAACTCTACCTTAGCATAGTTGTGGCACCAAATACTTGGTCATTTTAGTTTCAAGTATCTCGAGACACTACCTCGGGCAATACGGTACATGGGCTACCATATCTTGAAGGATACGAGACAAGTTTCATAATTACCTAGCAAGAAAACAACACGAATATCATTCTAGAAGAGTACATATTGAGCTCATGGTAATCTTGATTTGATTTATACCGATCTTTACGATCCGATACAACTGAGTGATTTTGGATTTTAATACTTCATGATGTGTGTTGACGACTTATTCAAGGAAAATGTGGATTTTTTTCTTCAATAAAAGTGAAGCTTTTGAAACTTTCAAGAAGTTTAAAGTAGTAGTTGAGAACAAAAATAGTCATCACATTAGAACTCTCCACTTAGATTGAGGGGGGGAATTCACCAATAATTATTTCAAAGATATCTAAAAACTCATGGGATTCGTTGACAAATGCCTCCTCCACACACACTACAGTAGAATGGTGTTGTTAAGAGAATAAATCATACTATCATGGAAATGGTGCGATGCATGATCAATGAATTTGGACTTGCAAAGACATTATGGGTAGAAGAAGCAAAGACAACAGTGTATTTGTTGAACAGAGTTCCCACAATTTCTCAAAGGAGTAACACCACAAGAAGCATGGTTAAAGCGGAAACCATCTATTGCACACCTTAGAGTATTTGGGTGCAAAGAAAGTATGCACATACCCAAGAAGAACATAAATAAATTAGACATGAATTCACAGAAACTCATCTTCATTGGGTACAGTGAAGAGACTCTTGGGTATAGATTGATGGATCTAAAGACCAGAAAATTCTACACCAGTAGAGATGTTGATTTTTTTGAGAAGAAGGAAGAAGAGTCTCCTCCTCTAGACTCACCTGATGTAGATTCTTCACTAGTTGTAAAAATTGAAATTGATGTTCCCATAGATGAGGAAAGTGATGATGGGGATGATGGTGTTGATCGATAGAACCATGAACCACGAGAACAATTTAGAGTATGCCCAAGTGGTGTACTAGCACATTACAAGATGCAAGAATGGATCCTCCATGAAATACATCCACCCCTAGACGCTGTGGACTCGCATGATAAATCAAGAGAAGAACGTAAATTTTCTTTGATGAGTAGATTTATTGAATATGATGAGCCCTCTACAGTCCATAAAGCCCTATAGTCAAAATCTTGGAAAGATGCCATGGACTCAATATCAATCAATGATGAAAAATAATGCTTGTAAGCTTGTTTATCTTCCACCAGAAAGAAACCCATTGGATGCGAGATGGATATTCAAAAAAGCAAAGTACAAAGAAGATGGGACGGTGGACAAGTACAAAGTAAGACTTGTAGTAAATAGTTATGCACAAAAAAAGGCATTGACTATGAGGAGACATTTTCTCCCACAACTAAGATCAAAATGATTAGGATGATCTTTGCTCAAGCTAGCTTCGATTTGGATGGAAATTCCATCAAATGGATGTAAAAATTGCCTTCCCGAATGGAGATTTACAAGAAGAAGTCTATATGACTCAACTTTGAGGTATATGTTGTACACAGTCAAAAAGAAAAGGTATGTAGACTTGGGAGATCTCTGTATCCTCAAACAGGGCACCATAGGCATGGTACATTAAGATTGATGAGCATCTCATACAAGGATTTGTTAGAAATCCATACCATCCCAATATCTACCTCAAAAAGCAAGGGGGAGATTGTGATTGTTGTTTTCTATGTCGATGATCTAGTCATCACTAGTAGTTCAGTGAGGATGATCAATGTAATGAAGAAATATCTTAATTGATTGTTTGACATGACCAATCTCGGGATGATGCATTATTGTCTTGGATTGGAAGTATAAAAAAGAGAATCACATTTTGCTTCTCGAGATAAGATATATCAAGAAAACACTCAAGAAATTTAGGATGATGGATTGCACACCAATTGCTACACCTATGGAGAATAGATTACAGTTATCTCATTCAGATCCATCTCATGAGGTAAATGCCACTCTCTATCGGCAATTGATTGGGAGTCTCATTTACCTGACCTAAACTAGACCGAGATATTAGCTTTGCAGGAAGCTATCTATCCAGTTCATGTAGGAACCCAAAGTTTTTCATTGGAAGGAAGCAAGGTGCATCTTGAGATATCTCAAAGGATCAATGGATCTTGGTCTAGAATACAAGAAGAATGACAACTTCTTCTTGACTGGATATTTGGATTTAGATCATGCAGGAAATATTGATGATAGAAAATCCACTTCATAATTTTTTTTTTTTATGGGATCTGGACCAATATCATGGGGAAGCAAGAAAAACACTTTGTTTCTCATTCTTCCATAGAATGCAGTATCGTTCTACGGGAGAAGTTTTACGTGAAGTGATTTGGCTATATCGCATACCAAGAAGGACTTGGAATACCATAGACAAACTAACCACCATGTATGTCGATAATGAAGGTGTTCCCAAACTTGTTCGCAATCTAGTGTTTCATGAAAGAACAAATCACATTGAGGTACAAGTTCATTTCATACGTGAGCATGTGTTGAAGCACAACATCTAGCTTCAATTTTTTCCAACAGCTAAATAACGAGTAGATATCTTCACAAATTCACTTGCACATGACAAGTTTGAGTTGTTCAGAGAGTTCCTCTCCTCATCCCTTGAGACAATGCAAAATTAAGGGGGATGTTAGGTTAAATATTATTCACCTATATGTTAATTATGTATTTCATATTAATTAATTTATTTATTGTTTATTTGGTTATATTTAATTATAAACCATATTATTGGTTTTATTCAAACATTATGGGTGTTGTTATATTGTTTTAACAATATTATTGTTGTGCTTCCTGGATGTAATATTGGAAGCTACTGAATTTTAAATTGGTTGTTGCAATGTTGCAAATCCTCATTTGTTTGTATTCGATGAACAATTCCTTTAAGTATTACATCTCATTCATATGTAACTTGGTTGATTGATTTTAATAAAGTTAATCAGGCTTACACCCTGTTGCTTTTCAATTTACAAGATTTGTGTTCCTTCTTTTGAACCTTAGAGTAATTTCAATAAGAATCAATGTTCCTTTTATGAAATTGTTAAGTATAGCATGTTGTTCTAAAGAGTTAGTACTTATCATTCTCAGTTCACATGAACTGACTCATGCTAACAATTTTTCGATGGATCTCGTGAAAGATGAAAGAAGAAAGACTTTTAAGAAGTTGCATTTATTTTATTTCTGATGAAGTTAATTGATCTGATTAAATGATTATTGTATAAGTTCTTGAAGTGGTTTTGTTTGGGAAACATGAAAGGCCTAGAGCCATATTATTGTAATCATTTGGAAACATGTTGATTTTTGGAGACTAAAATATGTTGATGATATTTTAGCAAGAAAGAAATAAAGATGTAATCTTGACTATATTGATCTTTGTAAATGGCTGAATGTTGTGAATTTGGAAGTTAGTGTGATTATATCACTTATAAATAATACACATTACTTCTTAAGTGTTTATAAGTTAAATATAGAAGGACTTAATGAATACTATGTAGCTTGTATGTTGATTAAGTGAAGGACTATACATAAAGTCCGTTAGCCAAATGAGCTAAAAGATAAACTGATCTTATAAGAATGATATGGTAAACCTTATCTTGGAATTGTTGAATTGTAATATTATGTTCATATGGAAATGATATTTTGTCCTTTATAAGGGTTATACTATAATGAATCATTATGAACTTATGGATAAGATTATATGTCCTTAAATGGAAAGAAAGGAAGCACACTTATAAGGTTGAATTAGTCTTTAAGTGATGAATCTTAAATACATACTTACAATCTAAGTGCTTATTGTAGATGACAATGAATGACCTAATAAAAGTATGTACAAATGAATACTTTTAATTAGGTTGTAAATAAAGAAAAGTTGTATGCTTATGATGAAATGTTGACTAACATTGATAGTATATGATACTTGATAAAAGTATGATACATACCTAAACATTTAGCTATGTATAAATGCACTATCTCTATTAATGTGAAATATAGAGACTTGTAAATGCTACCATATGTTGATATAACTAAAATAGTGGCATGATACTTAACGTATTAATGAGAAATGTTGCTTAATTGATTAAGCTTAAGGAAGAATTAAATTTGTAATTTTGTACTTAAATAAAATATCATTTCGATCCCTACTTAAAGGATATTATTGGCATGAGATTTAATAAGGTAACTAGTCAAATTTGGGAAATTAAATATCCTTGGATCAAATTGAGATAGGACCTTAGGTACGAATCATTTGAGGTGCAAGTGTCATGAGACCTACGTTATTTTTTGTGAATTAATTGATACTAGAAACATTAAGATACAATGTAGTAATTTAGGACCTAGGCGGTCGACTCACTACTATTGCTACACAATCATATCCATTTAATGATGGTAGTCACTATTTGGATATTGCTGCTTAGCAGTTGTACTAAGTTACCTCATCCAAACCTTGAATTATGATATGGTAATACATTAAGTATAAGATTTGTTAGAGTTACAAGGGTGGATTGAACATCACGAGATACGTACCTGAACGTCACCTTATGATGCATATTGGAAGGGAGTGGTCTAGTAATGCTGAAAATCATTATGGTGACTCTTACTCTCCCATAGGCATCGTAAGATGACATATAGGTATGTATTCTTGTAGGTTAATCCAGATTTGTACCTTATACAAGACTTGTAGCTATTTACAACACCATTGATTATAGATCCATATAACTAGAATAAGTGATTAAGGTGAGATGAAAATTTCCCAATGGTGAGTGTACTATCATGGAACCCAACATGGAATAAATGATTCTAAAACTTTGTGCAAAGTAGTATAAGCTAATAATTACACTATCGTGATTTCACCAAGATCTAAGCTAAGAGATACCTGGTGGGATTCCTTGGGAACCCAAGTAGAAACTTAGATATCTTCACTTAATTATCATATCTTGAAAAAGGGAAGACAAAGGATACATTTGATTTATTTTCTCGTAAATAGAGTTAAGAGAAATTGAGTAGGATATGTATACTCTCATGCAACTGCACATGGTTTATGATAGTTATCGAAATGGATTGCATTAAGGTTTATGTTGGATTTAAATATATGGGTATTTAAATCAACTGCATAAAGTAAGATAAAAGAAAATAAATCCCTAGATGTGAAGTGACAAAAAGTGGATGTTATAGCTACGAACATTGCAAGTTAACTTATTTTGCAATATTTTTGAAATATTTTGAGGTTTAGGACGATTTCGATAAAAGTGGGTCTTAGAGGGTGAAGGATCTTGTAGTGTAAAACAACCCATGAGCTTTGGGAAGTGATTCTGGGAGATCTATAAGGATTGGGAGGTAAAACAAGATACTTGTTGGAAATTTATTTCAGATCTATAAGTGATGATGGTTTCATTTTTTTTAATTCACAGATATATAAGAAATTCTACCCACATACTATTTTCAGCATGCATAACCTATGATCCTAAGAAAAATCCTATTTTTAGGGGTTTCAAGAAGAATCAAGGAATTATACCCATCCCATCCTTCTGTAAATGGTTTTTTCAGTTAATATCCTATAAATAAATTCTAAAAATACCTCCAAATGTTAAATATATGTTGCCGATAAGTTTCTCCCCAAGGTATGCTTTGGGAGTTGGCCAATTTTCAAGGTTAACACATATCACTCTCAGGGCTCAAAGTGTAATTTCTTGTCCCATCCCCTTGGGATGTAAAGGATTAAAAATGTTCCCATCCCGAAGATAGCCTCTTGTATCCTCATGTGACCTCGATAGAGCACAAACATGCAAGTTTATCCCCTTTGCACTCATTCTCATCCCTCACCGTTTTACAATCAAATTCTACCACTTGTCCTCACTAGATGAGGGAAAATTTTCTTTCACTAACTGTCCCATCCCTTGGGATAGTTGGTACAAAAATTCTCCCAATACCAATACTTTCTCTTGGTTCTTCATATGACCTTAGAAGATGCTTCGCATGCCTATTTTTAGCGCCTCTCCTCTCCGCCTCTGTAAATGAGCATTCACCACTTGTCCTCACCAGGTGAGGGAAAATTTTTATCAACCATGTATCCTATCCACTTAGGAAAATTAGAACACAAAAATGTGCCCAATCCTAGCCCTTTCTTTGGTCACCCATGTGACCCAGCTTCTAGCCCTAACTACTTTTCGGTCACTTTCTCTCTCTCCTCCACCAGCCAATCCTCATCTTCCACTTGTCATGCTCAAGGTGAGGAAAATTTTTGTGCACTGTATGTCCCATAACATTTATATATGGGATATGAAAATTTATCAATCCAAATAAATTTTAAAAAGTTAAAAATTTGCAAAAATCCATTGTCAGCGCTTCTTCCTCTTCGTGTGTATGCATGAAGCTCACTATCGGAATTTTTTTAAAATCCATGGCCATTGCTCCATCTCTCCATTTCTTCATTTAACCTCCATTACAATTTGGATCATTTCTGAAAAAACTAAAAATATTTCTTTTTCGGTTTACCATGTCCGTTCATTTCAAATTGACTTCATGCCCAAAAACAAAGAAAAACTCATATCTCACAATCTGGTGCACGGATCGAGGTGAGATTTTTTGTAGACTTCTCCATTTTCGGGGCCATTAAAAAATAATTATTAGTATTTAAATTAATTCCCCATATATTTAATGGAAACAAAACCCTCATTTTGAGCCTCAAATTTCATTCCTTTGATTTCCCATCACTCTGTGCAGACAAATCAAGTTAAAATGTGAGCATAGGGCCCAAGTGAAAAACATATCCCAAAGAAGTTTATTTCATCATGATCCAAGGTGGGGAAGAAAATTTTTAATAGATTTGTGACTCCAATAATGGATATCATGGTATCTTCATGCTTAAAACTGCACTGAGGAAAAGAAATATTTCCAAGCATTACAAAGGGCAAAACAAAGTGAAATTTAAAGCACGAGATCACGACAAAAGTTGACTCTAAAATTATTGTCCCCATCGCAAACCAATGTATTTCTATCACTCATTAAAAATAACATATGTTATGCTCCTCCACATGCTAAAAATAGTAATTCCTCTTATTTTCAACTTCTTGATTACCCAGGACGATACTGAAAAGATGCAAAATGAAAGACTAGACAAAAATGTCCATTTTCCCAAAATAGCAGGTCAGGAAATAGTAACTTGCTAAAAATAGAAAGTTACTAAAAATATAAATGCATTATCAATGAGGAGGATGAAGTGTTAAAAATGTTCATAAGGTCATATTGAGAAAAAATGGGTGATATGTCCTAAAATAGTAGGTCTCAGTCCTACCTGCTAAAAATAGAAAATCTTCATTCTGGGTGTAGAAAGTTACAAATGGCTCCATTTTCACTCATCTTTCCACTTTTATACTCCCCATAGGTTAATGGAATGAATTCACAATTCAAACATATAAATAATAACTTCATAAGGGTCCTATAATCATCAATTTTAGTTGAACATTATGTCAGAAGCAAGGAAGAGCATCGTAGGGTACAACAAGTGTATTCATCTTCATCTCTCATTGAGCTGGGTGATTTGAAATAGGATGTTCAGGTTAAGCTCAATTATCTAAGGATGTTCATCAATAAGGTATTGGTAAGTATCATCATGATTATTTCACATGTCCATCTCGAGCTCACATTGGAAGGTCTTGAAACAATGTTTTTAAACAATCATTTTATGGTTTAGGGTGTCGAGCAACATGTAAAATGAAGAAGCTATGATCATCTTTAGAAATATGTTCATCAAAAGAGAAGGAATCTCATTCATGCTATGGAGCATTCTTCCCCCTTCTTTCTTCATTCTTCCTCCTCTTCTCTACCCCTTCTAATTCTTTGTTGTGAGCAATCATGACGTTTGTCTTATTCATTAATGTGACTATAGTCTAAAATGTAATAAGTCACCCTTAACTAATAAAAGGGGACTTAATGTTCTTTCCTAGGAATTTCAAGAGTCACAAGTGGTAACTACAATTGAAGAGACAAATGGGGGATATATGAAGAGTCTTTTTAAGTCTATATATTGTAATGACTTCCCCATTCTTAAGGGTTGTCAATTTTGTATGCTCAAGGAGAGATTACTACTTGAAGTGAAGAAAAAGAGGTATATTTTTATTTTATTCCCTCTCTCTCTCATATTCTTCCATTTATCACTATGTACAACTTGTTCAAAACATAAATGAAGAAGAAAGGAGTTTATTACCTTTTTTGATGAGTAGATTATTGAAACCTTGTGTCATTATATTATATTTTCTTGTTGCTAGTAAATAGATTTATTTTGTTTCTATTTATGTGTGTTGAAGTTCTCTAATTAATCGTTATAAACATCTTATTTTTTACTGTAATATTTATCTATCATCTCTTTTTCCCACTCCCTTTCCTACCTCCTCAAAAAAATTCCTCTCTTACCCAAGTAATTGTAAAATTTTGTTGCAGGTTCAATGGAGTGTTCCTATTAGATCTCTCCTTTTGCCACCATATATTTCAATTTCATTCACGCATAATAAATGGAGTTGCACCATTCAAGTAGAGGGACCTAGAGTCTCAGAGAGTTGGTGGATACCCACCAATTTTTCCACCTGACAAATTTTCTTTCCAACACCCTCTTGAAGGTTATTCACAACAAGGATTTCAATATCCAAATTAAAGGTTTTCCATAGAATTACCCAAGGCTTTAAATATATAAATAAAAGATTTTCCATAGAATTACCCTCCAAGAAAACTTCCAAATGCAAATCCACAACTCCTACTTACCCTTATTTTGAGAAAATCCATTGTCCCGATTCGAATAACATGGTGGAATGATTTGAATGGTGTTATCCATGTGATCAACCCCACAATTAGTATATATGTGAGGCTGGAATGAACTCCTGTAGGAAAAGCTTTTATGGTTCAAACTTATGAGGTTCAAGAGTTTTCTCCTGAACCTAACTTCATGTGGTTTAGACCTAAACAATTATACATAATTAACCAAGTTGTGGGTAGCTCAAACAAGCCACAAATACATGTGGAAGATCATAAAAGATCTAAGAAGCTACAAATTGATGTGAGATACCCTTATCATGTTATTCCAGTCCTATGTGACACTTTCTAGTGTTCCATGGAATTGAGTGGAAACTAAGCTCCATCCAGCTTTTTGTGGCTCACTCAATAGTTACTGTAACAAACAAGTTCCATGGGATACACAAAATCCAAGTAAAAATTTATAACCGCAAAGTATTCTAAACCCACCAATCAAATATCCTCTACAGAGAGAGTAGAGAAAAAAAGAGCATGTCACTCTTTAATTATTGAAAGCCATGGGAATTCCCCTTAACATTGTGGAGAAAATGAAAAGGAAAAACCTTAATGTCACAATGTGGGATGACATCTCTATCCCATCTCAAATGGATCTCTAGAAAGAATCCTTGAAGCATATTCGACCTTTGGAACCCACCATGCATAAAATAGACTATTTTTCATTATTTTTCAGTCAAATGAGGAACATGTAAGTTTAATTCTCAAGCCCAATCCTTTCTACATGTATCTCATAGTTGGAAAGCACCTTGTTCATAATTGCTTTAGAAATATTTTGGCACTATTAATTTAGTCATGCCAAAGAAGATTGCAAACATTTTGGGGATTGAATACAATATAAATTCAAAGCATGTTCTACATGTTGATGAATCAATAGTGTAAGTCTTGGGTGTAATAAAAGATCTTGAATTAACCATGCACGCTAGTCCAATTCTAGCCATAATGCAGAAATTTATGCGATTGACTTACCACCTCTATTTTACCTTTTCCTCTCTAGATATTTTACTTGGTAAGGTGGGAAAATATCTTTCTCTAGATTGGTCTCATATGCTTCTCGATCAAGGTATGGGACTAGATTTACAATTAAGGCTGAACCTATTTTAGCTTATCATGTGGAATTTTATGACCCTAGTCCTATCAATGCTAATTATATGATCCAAAAGAAACAAGTTGTGATCCTGAACCAACTAAAATAGTGCATTCATCAACTTCAATTCTTGATCTTATGCTAGATGAATGGGAAAAAGAGAACTATGAATTTGATCCTTATGATACAACTATGCAAATTGGTTTGGGTACTTATTATATCCATGAAGAAAATTCCACTATCCCCAAGTCACACAAAAAACAAGAAATTTATGCTTTTATTCTATGGAAGTTATATTTTTATGGTTCAAGAAGTAGAAATGGAGTTGGGGCGGGTGAAGTTATTGTTTCTCTTGTGGGTAGAAACTCTTATTTTCCCACAAGTTATAATGTGCATGCTGCAACAATGTGACAGAGTATGAGGCATTGGTCAATGGCTTGATAATTATGGAAAAGAAACAAATCGTAGCTTTACAAGTCTTTGGAGACACCAAGTTGGTCATTCACCAAGTCGGAGGAGGAAGTGCGTGGGTAAAAACAATATTTTTAGATCTTATAGGAATCAATTTTAGGACCTTCTCTGGAAAGATTTAAAGATGTTAATCTTCATGTGGTGCCACGGAAGAAGAACAAGGAGGAAAATAAGATAGTGACTATTAGTTCTCAATTTTATCATACAAAATACCTCATCCAAAGGAAATAATACGTCAAGATGGTTTTGAGGCTATCTATTTGAGATAATGATAGAAACAAGATTTTTTTGGAGAATGATGAGAATATTATTCAATTCATTTAAAATAAAATTGAATTATCTTCCAACTAACCCACTTTGCAAGATAGTTATGGTGATCAAATCATTAAGTTGCGAAGAAATAAGTTACCTAAAGGATTATTCACACTTGAAAACATATTCAATTCTTATTATGAAATAAAGGGGGAAAATATAAGCATGTATATGGGTCAATAAGATTGCAAATAAATCACCATTGTAGAAGGAAAATATATTTTGTTGGGAAAGGTATGTACTAGTAAAGAAAGAGAAAAAAATATTTCTATTTTTCAAAAATATCATAATGTATCCTCATGGAGTTATGAGAATCTTAAAGGTTTTGACCTCAACACTACTTAACATGTTATTGATCTAGATTTCGATGCCATGCCAGGTAAGATAAAAAAAGACCTATGAACCCTAGATTGATCCTCGTGAGGAATTACATATCTACACTCATTCACTCAAAAATAATATTTCCTATCAAATACTCATCTTGGGTGCAAATTTGGGTGCCAGTTAGAAAGAATAATGGAGATATAAGGATCTATGTGGATTTAAAATATTTGAACAAGGCTTCATTAAAATATCATCATCATTTTCCTTTCATAGAGAAAATCCTTCAAAAGATGGATGGATATGAAAGGTTATCCATGCTTGATAGATATTCAAGCTCCAATTCGATAAAGATAAGGGAATAAGATCAATTTAAAACTACATTCAAAACCAAATAGGGAACATATGCATATCATAAAATGCCTTTTGGTTTTTAAAATGCAGTGTGCCACTTTTCATAAAATAGTGGATATTTCTTTCCATGGAATCATCAACTAGTTTATTGTTATGTATTTAGATGAAATTATAGTATTCTCAAAATAGGTCCAATAACATTTGGAACATTTGGAGTAAGTGCTAGAGAGATGTAGACAATTTTTAGTAGCATTGAACCCCAAAAATGCATTTGTGTAGTTTCGCATGGTAAGTTATTGGGTCATGTTGTCTTAGTTACCTAAATGATTATTCACACTTGAAAACATATTCAATTCTTATGATGAAATAGAGGGGGAAAATATAAGCATGTATATGGGTCAATAAGATTACAAATAAATCACCATTGCGGAAGGAAAATATATATTTTTGGGAAAGGTATGTACTACTAAAGAAGAGAAAAAAAAATTCTCTTTTTCAAAAATATCATGATGTATCCTCATGGAGTTATGAGGATCTTAAAGGTTTGACCTCAACACTACTTAACATGTTATTGATCTAGATCTTGATGCTATGCTAGTAAGATAAAAAAAGACCTATGAACCTAGGATTGATCCCCTCATGAGGAATTACATATCTACACTCATTCACTCAAAATAATATTTCCTATCAAATACTCATCTTGGGTGCAAATTTGGGTGCAGATTAGAAAGAATAATGGAGATATAAGGATGTGTGGATTTAAAATATTTGAACAACGCTTCATTAAAATATCATCATCCTTTTCCTTCCATGGAGAAAATCCTTCAAAAAATGGATGGATATGAAAGGTTATCCATGCTTGATAGATATTCAAGCTCCATTGATAAAGATAAGGGAATAAGATGAATTTAAAACTACATTCAAAACCAAATAGGGAACATATGCATATCATAAAATGTCTTTTGGTTTTAAAATGCAGAGTGCCACTTTTCATAAAATAGTGAATATTTCTTTCCATGGAATCATCAACCAATTCTTTTATCAAGTATTCATTTAGATGAAATTATAATATTCTCAAAATAGGTCCAACAACATTTGGAACATTTAGAGTAAGTGCTAGAGAGATGTAGACAATTTTTAGTATCATTGAACCCCAAAAATGCATTTGTGTAGTTTTTCATGGTAAGTTACTAGGTCATGTTGTCTCGCTTTACCTAAAGGATTATTCACGCTTGAAAACATATTCATTCTTATGATGAAATAGAGGGGGAAAATATAAGAATGTATATGGGTCAATAAGAATGCAAATAAATCACCATTGCTGAAGGAAAATATATTTTTTTGGGGAAGGTATGTACTACTAAAGAAGAGAAAAAAAAATTTCTCTTTTTCAAAAATATCATGATGTATCCTCATGGAGTTATGAGGATCTTAAAGGTTTTGACCTCAACACTACTTAACATTTTATTGATCTAGATCTTGATGCTATGCTAGTAAGATTAAAAAGACCTATGAACCCTAGGATTGATCCCTCGTGAGGAATTACATATCTACAATCATTCACTCGAAATAATATTTCCTATCAAATACTCATCTTGGGTGCAAATTTGGGTGCAGTTAGAAAGAATAATGGAGATATAAGGATCTATGTGGATTTAAAATATTTGAACAAGGCTTCATTAAAATATCATCAGCATTTTCCTTCCATGGAGAAAATCCTTCAAAAAATGGTTGGATATGAAAGGTTATCCATGCTTGATAGATATTCAAGCTCCAATTCGATAAAGATAAGGGAATAAGATCAATTTAAAACTAAATTCAAAACCAAATAGGAACATATGCATATCATAAAATGTCTTTTGGTTTTTAAAATGCAGTGCCACTTTTCATAAAATAGTGAATATTTCTTTCCGTGGAATCATCAACCATTTTATTGTTATGTATTTAGATGAAATTATAGTATTCTCAAAATAGGTCCAACAACATTTGGAACATTTGGAGTAAGTGCTTCAGAGAGATGTAGACAATTTTTAGTATCATTGAACCCCAAAAATGCATTTGTGTAGTTTTTCATGGTAAGTTACTTGGGTCATGTTGTCTCGGTTACCTAAAGGATTATTCACGGTTGAAAACATATTCAATTCTTATGATGAAATAGAGGGGGAAAATATAAGCATGTATATGGGTCAATAAGATTGCAAATAAATCACCATTGCGAAGGAAAATATATTTTGTTGGGAAAGGTATGTACTACTAAAGAAGAGAAAAGAAAAATTCTAGTTTTCAAAAATATCATGATTTATCCTCATGGAGTTATGAGAATCTTAAAGGTTTTGACCTCAACACTACTTAACATGTTCTTGTTCTAGATCTTGATGCCATGCCGGTAAGATAAAAAATACCTATGAACCCTAGGATTGAGCCCCTCATGAGGAATGAGTTATCTAAACTCATTGAGTCAAAAATAATATTTCCTATCAAATACTCATCTTGGGTGCAAATTTGGGTGCTAGTTAGAAAGAATAACGGAGATATAAGGATCTATGTGGATTTAAAATATTTGAACAAGGCTTCATTAAAAAATCATCATCCTTTTCCTTCCATGGAGAAAATCCTTCAAAAATGGATGGATATGAAAGGTTATCCATGCTTGATAGATATTCAAGCTCCAATTCGATAAAGATAAGGGAATAAGATCAATTTAAAACTAAATTCAAAACCAAATAGGAACATATGCATATCAAAAAATGTCTTTTGGTTTTAAAATGCAGAGTGCCACTTTTCATAAAATAGTGGATATTTCTTTCCATGAAATCATCAACTAGTTTATTGTTATCTATTTAGATGAAATTATAGTATTCTCAAAATAGGTCCAACAACATTTGGAACATTTGGAGTAAGTGCTAGAGAGATGTAGACAATTTATAGTATCATTGAACCCCAAGAAATGCATTTTTGTAGTTTCGCATGGTAAGTTATTGGGTCATGTTGTCTCAAAGAATATAATTTTAATTGACCTTGAAATAGTCTCTACTATCCTCTCCCTCTCATTAACAACTCACAATAAGGATCCCTAATCTTTCCTTGGTAAGATCAAATTTGTTAGGAAATTTATTCCTAACTTTACATGACTAGTCAAACCCACCACTTGATGGTAAGAAAAGATAATGATTTCAAATGGAATGTGCAAGGAAGAGAAGGATTTGACAAGATAAAAACCAAAATAGCTCAAGTGCTATCACTCATAAATCCAGACTATACAATGAATTTCATCCTTTATGCTTATGGTGTGGATTTTAGCATAGCCATGATTCTCACTCGAGAAAAACAATGAAGAAATGGAACATCCTATGGCTTTCTTTAGCCAAACATTGAAATAATTCAAACTAAAGTATATCCATTTATAAAATTAAGTTTTTTTCATCATGTGTGCTCTCAAGAAATTCAAGCCTCTCCTAGCCACCAATTGCATCAAAGTTCTAGTCTCACATCCTAGTGTGAAACATTTCATCATGTGGAGAAAATAAGTGAAAAGAGAGTTAGATGGGTAACCAAAATAATGGAGTTCAATGTCATCAAAAAGAAAAATGATTAGTAAAGAGAGAGAATTGTGTGAACATTTTTCTATAGATGATCAAAATGATCAAGAATGTTCTTTCTTCATGGAGGAAGAACAAGAATAGGACATGGTAGATACTCAATAGGAAAATCCTCAAAACAAAGGTGACCAAAAATACAAAGGAACTCTACAAATACATGGCGAGTTAGATGTATGAAATGAAGACATTTCTAGAAATAGGCCAATATACTCCTAGTTTTATCGGTAAAAGAAGACACCTTAGGTTACAATCAATTCCTTATATATTAATTGATGGTATTATTTTCAAAAGGAATTTGGATGGTGTCTTGTTAAGGTGTATTGAGGAAGAACAAATAGATAAAGTCTTGGTATAGTTCCATGATGGTTTCTCTCACATGAATTTATCATCCAAGGCCACAAAATGAAAATCCTTAGAGCATGATAATTTTGGCCCACATTTTTTGCATATGCACATCAATGGGTCAAAAAATGTAAATAATGTGCCTTCTTCACTGGTAAGAAGAAAATGGTGGCCCTTCCCCTTCATCCTATTCGGAAGATGATCTGTTTTCTCAATGGGGATTGGATTTCATGGTCATGATTAATCCTCCATCCAATGTAGGTCATAAATGGGTCTTGACAGCAACATATTATTTCACCAGGTGGACTAAGGCCATACCACTCATGGAAGCTATTAAATCAGTCATACTTGATTTCTTATAAGACATTACAAGAAGGTTTGGGGTTTCCCAAACCATCATTTATATTAATGCTAAGGTATTTATAGGATCCAAAGTATCTAATTGGGCTCTTAGAAATGGATTTTATTTTAATAATTTCTCCAATTATTACTTGTAAGGTAATAGCTTGGCATAATTAACTAATAAGAACCTGATCAAAATTATGAAGAGGACCATATATATCAATCAAAGATAATTCCACACTAAAGTAAAAACTATTCCTTGGACCGATAGGATCACCTGCAAAGAAAGCAATTGGTAATTCACCATTTGTCCTTGTATATGGAAGAGAAGTTATGATCCCATTTTCACTTGTATTACCTTCATTGGAGTTAGCTCAAAATTAGAATTCGAGGGTAAAAATCAAAGAGAAATTAGAATAACATAATTGGTTGAGTTGGGCCCATTAGTGCAAATCAGCAGCACCTTGGATGTTTTCTCATATTTCTAGTTTGATAATGGGCATCCAATGTGATTTAACAACATGGAATCTTTTCCCCAAGTGTGGGACTTACAAAAATGGGAAAAAACTCTCTTGATTCGAGGCTAGTTATTCTACTCCTCTAATAAGATGTATGCATGAAATTTGCAGAGGTTTAACTCAAAATCCTACTCTAATTCTACCAAGGAGACAAGAGTAGAAGAGAGAAAATAAGATAAAACTAAACTAACAAGGTGATACACCAAAGGAGTGGTGAACATCTAATTCTAAAATTGACATAGATTATAAAATGCAACAAAAATCATGCACAATATGCTAAAATTGTAATGAAGGATCGGATAGAGTAAACAACACAAGAAAGGATTGAAAATTCTTTCACAGAGCTTCATTGTCATTTCCATTTTCAAATACTATGCATTACAATAGAAAGGAGGTAGAAAAAATGTTTCATTCCTAAAAAGGTTTGATACTTCACAAATTCACTTATTAGGGAAAAGGAGGGAGCTTGTAAATCATAAAAAGTTCCAACCCTTTATAAATGAACCAAATCGGCTTTTAACAATGAAAACCCGATTCAAAAAGGAGAAACGCAAGAAAATTAAAATGAATGATTCAACCACTAACCAAATCCATAAAACTAGCATGGGTACCCTTAAAATTTCATTCCCAAGATTTTTGACCATGTTTGGAGAAGAATGGAAGACATCTTGCATTAAAAATGGTGGTTGAATGTCG
Organism: Taxus wallichiana var. yunnanensis; assembly: GCA_018340775.1. Taxonomy (NCBI): domain Eukaryota; kingdom Viridiplantae; phylum Streptophyta; class Pinopsida; order Cupressales; family Taxaceae; genus Taxus; species Taxus wallichiana. The sequence goes on along the minus strand of CM031242.1, from coordinate 781,562,116 downwards.
GTTCTGCTCTTTTCCCGATGCCAAAGGAGTTTTTCTCTTTTTTTCACTAGACTCTACCAATTTTTTTAATATTCCATCATGTAGAGGACTTCAATAGCTTTCCAATGACACCAAAATCAAGAAAAATTGAGTACATGGATCAAAAGATATGCTCCTTTGAAGATTTAGGACAAACAAGGGCAAAAAATTGGGTCGGCGGGCCAAAACCTAAAATTTTCCCCTTTTTTGATTTTGGGAAAAATTCCCAAAAAAATCTCCGTGCCCTACCACTCTACTGCCATGTGGTGCATTCCCATTGGTCCGTGGGTTCAAAATACCATTCCATGCTTTTTCGAATCTTGGAAAAAATTCCAAAATCGCTCCGCACCACGCCACTCTGCTGCCACGTGGCACACTTTGATTTGGCATGCACCTGAATCAATTTTCTTTCCCTTCATGGGCCCATGGGAAAAAATTTCCTTTACACCTTTTGAAAACTTTGGCAAAGTTACCAAATTTTCCCCATGCCCATGACCTCTGCCAAAAGGAGGACATGTGTCATACTCCTCGGTTGGTCTACAGGTCTTCGCAAATTTCTTTTCCTCCGCCATGGGCCCACGGGCTGAGATTTTCCCTTCTCCATTTTGGAAATTTCTTCAACTTACCCCCGCCAGTCTAACCTCTGCCACGATATGGTGCTTCCTCATTGGGCATGGGCCTTCACAAATTTCTTTTCCTTCTCCTTGGTGGGCCTGTGGGCCGGTTTTTTCCTTTTCACCCTTAGCTATTTTGGCAAAAATCCAAAATTTACTCCACCCACCTGACTCCTTCCACCTTATGGACACGTGGTGGCCTCCTATTTGTTCACGGGGCATTGGGCCAAATTTTTTCTTTACACCCCCACCGAGCCCTTTGGAAATTTTTCTAACTCACCTCCGCCGACCCATCATTCTGCCACCACGTCGAACATTCCTATTGGTTGCGGACCTTCCCAACAAAAATTTCCCTCAAAAACTCTACCAAGCCATAACTTCCAAAATACAAGGAGTTAGAAGCAAAAATTTACCTTTCTGGAAAGGTGAGAAAATTCTCTATCTAATGAAGCCATTTCTAGATAATTTTGAGTGCTGAAAAGTAGAAAAATTTGACTGAGTGCAAGGAAGGAAGGGATGAAGGAAAGTTACTTAAAAATAAGCAAGGGGCTTATTTTGGATAACATTTTGTGATCATGTAGGGGCCACTAAAAATGGCATCAAACTTTGAATTCCTTCCTATCTTTTCTCAAGTCTGCATCCCATTTCAACACTAAATCTCCAACTTGGAAGGTTCTAGCCGTAGCTTTCCTATCAAAGGTTCTCTTGATCAAGGCTTGGTCCTTCTCCATTGTTTGGGCTACATGCTCTATGATTTCTAGGATTTCCATCAATTCTACATATCTAACTTCCATGGGTTCAAGCTCCAATAATTCCAATTTCTTCATGAGTTCTAACATTGGTAACTCAAGTGACATAGGCAAGATTGCCTCTCTTCCATAAACAAGTCTAAATGGAGAGTTACTTGGTGGATCTCTTGGGAGTTATCCTATCAGCCCATAAGGCTGATTTAATTTTAGTGTGCCAAGTCCTCGATTTTCATCAAGAGTCCTCTTGATGATGTTTAATATGTTCTTGTTGGTAGAATCAGCTTGGCCATTACCTTGAGGGTAATAATTTGATGAAGTGCTCGGATAGATCCCATTCTTAACAGCCCATTTAGTTACCTTTGTTCCTATGAATGCCAATAAATTATCCGATATTATAGTGGCAGGGTATACCAAATCCGATTAGTTATATCCCCTCATAGAAGTATAGAATGCTAGATTCATTTGCCTCTTTAGTGCCACCACCTCGATCCATTTGATGAAGTATTATGTTGCTATTAGAATCCACTTATGTCCTTGGCTTGAGTTTGGGTTAATGACTCCAATGAAGTCCAAACCCCATTACATGAATGATGGTCAACTGAAATTGGGTGCAATGGAAGGCTGCTAATCTTTCCTTTCTTGTGAAGAATACACACTTTTTGCACCTCTTGATCCACACATAACAATCACTAAACACCTTGGGCCAATAATAGCCAGCCTTCATAATCTTTAGGGGTGTCAATATTAGAGAAAAATTACCCCATCTGATCCATCATTGAACTCTTCTAACATTCTCTTAATATGATTTGTCCCAATGCATCTCAGCAACACTCCATTTATATACTTTTAAACAAGACACCATCAACAAGTGCATATGGAATAGCCTGTAATCAAGTGTCTTCTCTTGGTTTTGTTCATCTCTAGAGGGAATAGGCCTATTTGTAAGAAGTGCATTATGTCTTGGGTCTAGGAAGGGAGTGAGCATATCACCATTCTCTTCTTGAACACCTCTTTGTTCTTGGTTGTCTTGCAACACCAAAACAACATCCCTCCCATTGTTGGCTTCCATTGATTTTCTTAAGACCAACCGCTTACAAAATCCCTTTCCTTGGACCATCTTGGTGACTTTTATCTTAATTTCATACTCCATAACATGAGTAATCCACCGTGCATGTTTTTCATTTAGGTCTTTGTTGAGGAGGAAGTCCTTAACTCCAACATGAGAAACCAGCAATTGAACCTTGTTGTTTGAAAATATATTCTTAAATTTCTTCAAGCTCCTAATCACTTTGCAAGAACATGCTTCTCAATGAAGGAATACCTCACCTCATATTCCTCCAAGCTTTGGCTAAAGAAGGTAATTGGTTGCTCTACATTTTCCTTGTTTTATCGTACTAAAATTGCGAAATTGTATCATCACCTCCAAATGCATAAAGGATAAAATCCTTAGAGAAATATAGGTTAATGAGAGTTGGAGCTTATGAGATAGCCTCTTTTATTGCCTCAAAACTTTCCTTACCTTCATCTATCCATTTGAAAGCCATACTTTTCTTCAACATCATAGTTATTGGCTTGACATGGGCATGAAAGTCTGGAACAAGCCTTCGAACAAAATTGATTCTTCCCAAGAAACTTTGAAGGGCCTTCTTGTGACTTGGTAATGGCAAAGTGCTTTTATTTTTTCAACCCTCTTTGGATCAATTGCTAATCCCTCTTTGGAAATAATGTGGCATAGGAGCTTTCCTTCATGAGCTAGGAAAATACATTTTTGGGATTCAAGGATACCCCAAATTTTCTACATCTTTGGAACACTTGTCTCAAACGAAAGAGATGATCTCGCTTTACTTTAAAAATATAGTAATATCATCTAGGTATATCAAGTACTATTTTGTTGATCAATACCTTGAATACCATATCCATTGCCCTTTGGAAGGGAGCTCCGGCATTAGACAGTCCAAATGGCATTTTCCTATATGCATAGGTTCCCCATTTGGTGGTGAAGGATGTTTTGAACCGATCATCCCTGTAGACACCAAATTTTTTGTCTTACGACCCTCTTGTGACCCGCATCTCATTTCTCAACCTAACCTCACCACCTAAACCTTACACAATTATTTATTAATCATCTTATAATTAGTAAATCCACATCGCCTTACCTGCCACCTCATTTTTCCACCTCATCATGACCTAGTCTTAACCCTAAACTAACCTAATTAAGACCTATAACTCAGTCCAATTCCACACCCATGACTAATGACCCCTCTCTCGCACCCAAAACCGACCTTCTAGTCACTTGACCAAGCCCACAACCAATCCCTCGGAAGAAAAGGAGGGAAAGCTGGCTATTTTACCAAAAATAGCCCGCTTTGACCTAACCGATACCGGTTCCTACTCAACCACCGTCGGTTGCGTAACCACCATCGGTTCCTGTAAATGACCACTTCTAACCAAAAACAAAGGATCGGATTTTCATTTGATCGAGAGAAAGAGAAATCATCGAAAGGATCCGGATTTGCTTGGCCGAGTAGAGACAAGTGAAGAAACAGGAAGAGTTTGTAGAGAAGGACATCAAGCCCAAGACTGCAACTGAATAACCAGAGCCCAGTAACACTCATCCGAGCATCAGAAGAGGAGATAACTCATCTTGGATTGTCAGATCATCCAACTTGGGTCCTGTCTTCATCATCATAGTCCTGAAACCTGCATCTGCATCAGGGACGAGTAAGTAGTGTTTTATATGTTTCTAAGCACCATTTTCTTGAGCCTGTTGATTAATAGTAATCATAAGTTTATTCCTAGATCTACTACCAGCAACATACTACACTTAACCTTCACCCATACATCCTGATATTGCCCAGAAGGCCATTTTATCACACTCTGAGTCTTCCCTATCCTCTCATCATTCCCCTCAGCCATCCCCCAATCTTAATAACCCCACAATCACCTTGTAACCAACCTCTATCCAGAAGCACTTAGATTGCTGACCCTACCGGTATCATTTATCCCCTACCGGCGGTGGTTCTCTAACCGTGGTCGGTTATCCAGTGACCGGCTTGGTCACTGTGACTTATACCCCAAAACCTTATTCCCACCTATTTTCCACCTAACAACCTCAGATCCAGTCTGGTTTATCCCTCTAACTCAACCTGGATGTATCAATGACCAGTAACCGAACCAACAACATGACACTTTATTATTGATAGTTTAGCTCCTATTGCTTTGTAACGAGATACCTAAATCGAGATTTTGTAATAGCTTCTTTATTATCATTTGTGTTAAATCGTATTAAAAGGGGAACTCACCACCTTTGAAAGGAAGTTTTATATTTCTTGGGCCTAAGGCAGATCCTCATTTATTGTCTAATTAAAATCTGGTGGTCTTGTATTCTTACTTGCGGTAGTCCTTCCAAGACAAAAAGGAGTTCTTCGCGGTCGATCCGATCTTTCTACTATGGCACACGCACACCATCTCAACATTTAATGTATTCCTCCTAGCCCTAACCCTTATCTGTTTCTCAAAGGAATGATAGGATAGAAGCAAGTCTATTCTGCAGAGCCAAACCATTCCGTGTGAAACATTTTGGCACGCCCGGTGGGACCCATTTCGGGTTTCTGTTTCTCTTGCTTGTTTTTCTTTTAGGAAGCATACTTGTTGTTGTTGTTTTTGTTATATTTAGTAAAGAATTTGTCTTGCTTTCCTAGTTTCGCATTAGTGAAAGTCATCTTATTTGCTTCATCGAATATCATTTTCGATTTGGGTTTAAAACAATGTGCATTACATTCTTGCTTGCTGTTTTCAATTCTAGTGAACATAGACTAAGTAACAGGTCATACACGTGGGGGTGATTTACACGGTATTGACAGGAAATTAATCTTACTTTCACTGCACAACACATACCGAATCACTTCATAATTAACACAACAGCTCAAAACATCCCCCCTTTTCCGCGGTATTCCTCCGCCCGATTGAGGTAACCTTATAAGCCAAAACAAACTTGACATTTCCCCTAAGTATTTTGTTTAGGATTGACATCATTCCGTGTCTAAAGGCATAAGCCCACAATAATTAAAATTAACACTAGGGTTAGTCTCTAGATTTGCGTGTGCATCTTGCTTGTTTTCGGTTATGTTTTCTCGTTATACACTTGTCTTCTCGTGATTACCTTAGAAAATTTGATAAATGCACTGAGCATTGTTAATAATCAAATCAGCAGCTTTCTTATATTTTCTTATACCAGTCTTATTACACCGACATCGGTTAACTGACCGACGTCGGCTATAGTCTAACCGACATCGGTTATCAGACCGATATCGGTTACTGTCTTTTACAGTTCCTGACAAACCAGCAACCTACCAATTTCACCATTCTGAGTCTGTTTCAGTTCTTGATAGATTGAAACCCTACTGTGTACTCCTGTCCATGGTTGTTATCACTCGAAAGCAAGCCGCCGCCATGGTTTCACATGCTTGCTCTGTGCCTTTGCCTGAATCACCCCCTTCACATTCTGTGGGGAATCCTACGGACACCAGCGAGGTTCCTAAAATTCCTGTGGGAGATAAAGAATTTGCCAAATTTCTGGATGCTAATCCTAGCACTGTACAATACTATTTGTCTCATGCCCTTGACCGTACACCCGACGGTCAACTCCTTGTTGGCATGCCTATCAGTATAGCTGCTCATTTAGCCCCTTCTCCGCCTGATAACTCTTTTGCCTTCCGTATCCTTAGTCCCGTCACTACCTCAAGCAGAGCTTGGGGTCCATATGGCATGATTGGCTTTCCTTTGGTTAATCTTGGGCCCAACATGTCATTACCGCCAACTACTCCTACCTCATCTCTCTGCATGATCTGCATTCTGCATTCATGACTTTCTCTTTGCCACCTATCCACACGAGCTTTCCTTCTCAAGCTCCGCCCACCTTTTCATTTCCACACACATATCCAGTAACCTCAACAACTTATATAGGACATCCCTATTCGGTTGCCTCAACACATTCGTCCTCCATACCTTATCAACATTTAACCCCACCATTGTCTAGCGGTGGCCCTTGGCCCAATTTTCCTCCATTTACCACAACCACACCATCATCTCATCCAACTTCTGATTTAATTAAACAAATGATGGACAAAATGCAAAATTTGGAGGCTTCTGTTTCAGGAAGTCGTAGCGCCTTGACATACGAGAAAGTTTGTCAGGAGCCTATCCACCCTTCAGTCCCCCTTCATTCATATCCTCCTCAATGGGAATTACCAAAGTTTACCCGTTTTAACAGTAAGGAGGACCCTCAACAACACTTGCGATCATTTAGACATGCCTGCTATCTGATTGCTCACGACGACGCTTTACTACTCCACACCTTTCCCATGTCCTTATTAGGACCCACCTTGAGTGGTACGCAAAGTGCTTTAACCCAGCACTCAATCTTCTCTTTTAACTAGCTAGCCCAATCTTTCTTGGATCATTTCTCCATTAACATTGCCAAGAAAGTATCTATCACCGACCTCTATGCCATCCGACAATTTGAAGACGAATCTATCGCAGATTTCATTGGACGATGGCGGGGCCTTATCAACCAACTTACGTATGCCTTGCCTCAGATCAACTTATCGAACTGTTTACGCGGGCCTGCGCTAAGCACATCTCTCCTACCCTCCAAATTCAAACTTTCCGTACATTTGACGAGGCCTTTACTATGGCTCAAAACTAGAGATTCGAGCCTTAGAGGAAGAGAAATTGCGGTTGTGCAAACAAAAACCCCACTTTCCGAACCCAAGATTCCACCAACAAACCTAACACCACCAATCCTCACCCATCAACTGCTTCAAAATCAAAAGGGGCCGTGCACGCGGTGATGGTCAAATCCCAACCACCATCTAATACCCCGCCAAAAACCACCTATAAGTATAAAGCAGAGCCCATCAACTACACTCCCTTGGGAGAAACATATGGTGTGATATTGGAAAAATTGCTCAAAGCAGGAGCCATTACCTTACCTCCTGTTAAACCTCATTCCGGGTTCGATTCCACTCGCGCCATACCTTCTTGGTACAAAGAAAATGACTTCTGTAACTTCCACCGCATGAAGGGACACAGTCATGAGAACTGCAAGATGTTGAAAAACATAGTGCAGGAAATGGTTGATGCGGGGGATATAGCCCTCGATAATCCTAACGCCCCTGCTAACCGAAATTTGAAAATATTCAACAAACCATTCCCGAATCATTCTTCTAACAGTAATCTAAACCAAGATATCTTAGCCGAGGAGAGTGTTCATGAGATCCATGCAGTCTTCGATTCCCAGCCAAAGACCTCTATCGAACAAATTCTGAATCAAACCTCTTCACTAACGCAGGAAACCGAACCCCCTTCCTCGCCATCAAGACAAACTGAAATCCTTGCCGTTCCTTTACCCATCAAGGAATTAACTACCCAGAGTTCCCTTCTCACAAATGAGCCTTCTTACACCACATCCTTGCAAGACTGTGAGCAGATGTTATCTAATTTATCTATTTCCCAAACGTCTCCTTCTACCATTCTTGTTGTACAAGAGGAAGGCTCGCCACTTCTTTTGTCATCCTTAGACGAGAAACCTCTTGAACCGACATCACCACATTCTTTAAACATGACAGATCCTCTCAAACACGCCCTCCTACCTATTAGTCCTTCATCACCTAAATCTTTTCAGCAACCGGTTGACCTCTTAACGCCCATTGATACAGTGCCTCATATACCCCTTGTATCACACCCACAGTGGACTAGAATCACAACCCACCTTTCTTCCATACAAAAGTTCCTATTCACACGTGAGGACTGTCATTCCCCAGAAGATAGATAGGTCCTATGGGAACGTTTGAGTACGCCATATTCTACTCAAATGCAAATGACCGATCCTGATGCCTCTACCATATACCCGAAGTGTTTACAGAAGCTTAAAATGCCTATGTCCTCATCTTCACCCCCCTCATCTCTACCAAATACCTCATCCACTTCTATTAACCTAACCAAATCTTCCCCTATGCTTGGGACCTCACCCATACCTAGTCTAACACACCCACCTAAGCGGCTTGATTTATCTAAAAATAAAGCCATCCATCCCATTAGGAGACAGACTCAATCTCCTCAATCTATGCCATTAACACAACTAAAACCCTCGTCGTCACACCTACCTTCCATATTGGGACCCCATCCCTCTACCTTACATCAATATATCATACCTCCTGCATTTTCTTTAAAGCAACCTATGCCTTCTGCACCCATACAGAAATCCAAGGGTATAGCAACACCGTCACCCCGCGTATCCTGTCCACCTATCAACCATAAACAAATTCCACCATCAAAAGATTTGTTTTCTGTCACTCCTATTTCTCCGTGGTTGTTTTCTGATACCACATCATCTGTGGCCTCATCATCCAACCAGCTAAACATAGCTTCTACATCAAAGAAACCACGGTTAGTTAAAACCCATTATCAAAACTCCTTGGCTAAACCACCCCCCATACAAACCAACCACACCACGTCATCACCAGAATCGACCCAGTCAATAGCCTCATTTTCCTCTGACTTTGACCCACTCAAAGGGTCTTACACCAAAATCCTTGCTATGTTGGTGGAGAATGCGACCATTTCCCTACCCCCACTTAGACCTTATGATCCATCTAAACCTCGACCTATAGGTTACGATGAGTCTAAAATCTGCGCTTACCACCGCACACCAGGACATGACGTAGAGGGATGCAAAGCATTGAAAGCCATACTTCGTCCGTCACCTCTCTCAGATAGAAAAGTTAAGAAAGACAACTTCCGAAGAGAGAGACCTTTAGCTTCAATTCCCTCTCCTATACCACCTGTCCCCGCCTCACCAAGATCTATCATTATTACAGCCCCACCTCTCGAAAACCATGACCTATCCCTACCATCTTCCTCCTCTCGTATTCACGAGATCAATATGATTAGTGTTGCTACTCGAGGGCAGAAAAACAATGGGAAAGCGAAAGAAAACACACCTGCGGCATCTCTTTCTCCGTCAAACATCTCGATTGCACCACCACCTAAAGTGGTTATTCGCGGACCCGCCTATCCCATCTCTAATGGCATTGCCCACCGAACTATGATCAAACAGCTTCACCAATCACCTGTAAAAATGACATTGTATGATCTCATTCAGACTTCTGAATCTCATCGACAAGCTCTCGTTGAAATCCTTCAAGGGATAGAGGTTTTACCTAATGAAACCTTTCCTGTTACCTCTATTCTAACACCCAATCATGTTGCTTCGCTCACCAAACAATCTATCTCCCCAACCATTCTGTCTCTGTACAAGCCGCTGCTGTTAGTTTCTCCGAAGATGAAATTATTGACTTTGGTGCCGAAGATCCTGACCCTGCTCTTTTCATCTCAGCGTACGTTCGGGATATTCGGGTACGTCATGTTATGATTGATGGGGGCGCTAGCCTAAACATCATCTCTTCAAAAGCCTTCCAACAAATGAATATCCCTTCTAGTTGCATGTGTGCCAACCCCATCATGTTGCGATCATTCAATGATGCTATTACTTCTACTTTAGGCACCGTGATCCTTAACATTCGTGTAGGACCATGTACCTTACCCGAACTCTTCTATGTCCTTGAGGGAGAGTTCCAATATAATATGTTGTTAGGCCGCCCTTGGATCCGGGCTATGGGATGCGTTCCCTCCACCTTACATAGATGCATAAAATTTGAGTACGAGGGGAAGTCCTACACCATAAAAGCTGATCCTCCCCCCTTCAAAACTTGCAATATGTTGTATCGCCCTAATGATGTGCTTGTACCAGTCAAGACACCCATTCATCCAACCCACCATCTACTTAGATGCACTTACACCTTCAACCAATGAAACCGCCGTTCTGAAATATTACTTCCTTTCCCATGATAACATCCCAACCTCCACCCCTTAGTAGATGTTTTTCAATGCCTTACGCTGGGGGAGTACCGCCTATATAACGTTAGCTCTTTCCATACCCCGCAGGAATACGGACAATTACATGCACATCCCACCTACTACTGTCGCGTGGGGGAGGTAATCTCTTACAGACCGCCCCATTGCCGCACTGACCTAACGTATGGGGGTGTTGACGCATCCTCCATTACCCTCGAACCTCCTCTTGGTGTGGTTCCCTTCCATCTAATTTTCAATACTTGACAAATCATCGTTTCGCCCTCACCTTCTTGACTCGCTGTGCTTGGAAAGGCTTTGGTTTTGGTCTTTATGAACAAGGCCGACATACACTCATTCCCATGACTACACACAAACACAATGATCACAGTGGTCTCGGTTTTCCTGAAACACCTACACCGGAGAAACCTCGTGTCAGTTGTATCCTAGAAGATGACGACATCACCCCTACCAAACCATCATCACCCACTTTGCCATCATCACCCACAGAGTCGATAGACCCTGAATCTATCCCTCCTAACTTTTTTTTTTCATAAATGCTATCTTCATAGGTCCTCTCACTTATCAACGCAATAATGAGGACCCATCTTCTCTTCCCCTTCTATATCCAGACATGATCGAAGAGGATTCACCTTCGATTAATGTTGTTGAGTGCCAAGATGACGACTCCATCCTCACTTACCTTGGGGCGGATGACTCCTATATTCAACATGCATTACCATCTGAAACACAAACCATGTTGAATGAGTCGACTATAGAAATCAACATCCACACCGAGGAGGATCCTCACGTTGTGAAGATCGGACAATCCCTTAGCACATCAGAACAAGCCGCCTTTACTACCTTTCTCCGTACCCGCAACCAAGCTTTTGCTTGGTCCTACGCTGACATGCCAGGAATTGATCCTACCATTGCTGTCCATAACATCACCCTAAACCCCGATTCCAAACCAGTCAAACAAAAACTGAGAAAAATGCATCCACGCATTGCCCTCTTGGTCAAAGAAGAGCTTCAACGACTTCTTCTGTTTCCTTCATCTTGCTTATTGACTATCCTCAATGGATTTCTAACATCGTACACTATACTAAAGCGATGGGGGACTTCGGATATGCATGGATTTCGAGACCTTAACCTCGCTTGCCCCAAGGATGACTTCCCCCTCCCAAGTATTGATCAACTTGTTGATCTCATCATGCGAGCCATGAAATGCTTTCTCTCATGGATGGATTTTCGAGATACAATCAAATTTTGGTAGCCCCGGCCGATCAACATAAAACTACCTTCATAACTCCTTGGGGAACCTTTTGTTATCGTGTCATGCCATTTGGCCTTAAGAATGCTGGTGTGACCTATCAGCGGGCTATGACTTACATTTTTCATGACATTATGCACACTATCCTTGAGGATTATGTCGATGATCTTCTTGGCAAATCTAAACATCGCAGTGAACATCTCGATGTTTTAACCATTATTTTCGATCGCCTGTTACAATATTCAGTCCGGCTTCAACCAAAGAAATGTGTCTTTGGTGTTCTTTCGGGAAAAATTCTTGGCTTTATCGTCTCTTTGCATGGCATTGAGGTCGATCCATCTAAAGTAAAAGCTATCCTAGAAATGCCCCCACCCAAAAACCTCAAACAATTGCGTAGTTTGCAGGGTAAACTTCAATCCATCTAGCGTTTCATCTCCCAACTCTCGGATCGATGTCAACCTTTCCATCACCTTCTTAAAAAGGACATTGCCTTTCAATGGAGTGACGAGTGTCACCAAGCCTTTGAAGCTCTCAAATCCTATCTCTTGCAGCCACCTGTGCTTATTCCACCGCAGGATGATCGCCCTTTCTACCTTTACCTTTCTGCCACTGACCATGCTATAGGAGCCATGCTCGCACATCGGGACTCGGCATGTCGAGAACAAGCCATTTATTATATAATTCATACTCTCATGGATTACGAGACTAGGTATACACATGTAGAAAAATTGTGCCTAGCCCTATCATTCGTAGCCACCAAACTCCGACATTACCTCCTGAATCACAAAACTTTTGTCATCACCAACACGGACCCCATTCATTATATGTATGCCAAACCACATCTAAACCAACGCATCACCCGATGGCTTATGCTCCTCGCTGACCTCGACCTTGAGTTTGTACAACAAAAGTCAATCAAAGGACAAACTATTGCGGACCAACTTGCGGAGGCCCCTTTACCTGGGGAACAATTCACCAATTTTAATTTCCCCGATGAACTCATCGCCACTCTTTCACTCAGGGAAGAGTCATATCAAATGACCCTCTTCTTCGATGGATCTAAATGCCAGTGCGGCGGAGGAGCCGGCGTTGTTCTCATTCCTCTTGACGTTGAACCTATGCCTCTTTCATTCCGGCTCGATTTCCCCTGCACTAATAATACAGCGGAATACGAGGCCCTTGTTTTGGGTCTCCAGGTTGTGTTACACTTAGGTGTCAAATCCATTAATATTTTTGAAACTCTCAATTGGTAGTCAATCAAGTTATGGGCATCTACCAATGTAAGAATGAGGAACTTCAAAAGTACAAACATTACGTGGATTCACTTTTGACCTCATTTACTCGTTATTCTATCCAGACCATTCCCCGCTCCACTAACAAATTTACGGATACTATGGCTTGCTTAGCCTCGCAAATTCCTACCTCACCAACTGACTCTGACATATTCATCTTGGTCCAACAACTTTTTGCCCCATCCTACTCAGCCCCGGTTGTTTGTATGATAAATAATGTGTCTGCTAATTCGCAGGATACCTGGTACCACCAATTTCACGACTACCTTACAACCTCTGTTCTCCCACCTAACCTTACTAGTAACGGCAAACGTGCTTTTCTTAAAAGTGTTTCTCGTTATGTCGTCATGGGGGGACTCCTCTATAAACGTGGCTTTGATGGCATCCTTCTTCGATGTCTAACCGGCACGGAGGTCACCTATACCATCCAACAAGTCCATGATGGCATTTGTGGTGGACATTTTAGTGGCCTTGCCGTGGCCAAACGAATCCTTCGCCTAGGTTATTATTGGCCTACTCTTAATAACGACTGCTATGAATATGTTAAGCGTTGTGTTATGTGTCAACAACATGCCAACCTTCAACATACTCCTAGCCATCCGCTACAGGTCGCACGAGATCTTTGGCCTTTCTCACAATGGGGTTTAGACCTTATTGGTGAGATTCACCCGCCTTCTTCACAACGTCACCGTTGGATAATCACAGGAACCGAATATTACACAAAATGGGTGGAGGCCATTCCACTCATTTCAATCAAAAAAGAAAAAATTGTCGAATTCGTTAACCATCACATTATCTGTCGTTTTGGTATTCCTCATCGCCTAATAACAGATAATGGTAAATCTTTTAAAAATAAGTTGTTACAAGACCTTTGTGACAACTTTGGTATCAAACTTAGTTTCTCATCACCTTACTATCCGCAGGCCAATGGTCAAGCTGAATCTTCTAATAAAACCCTAACCAAAATCCTCATGAAAGTTGTCAATGAGTCTAGAAGAAACTGGCATGATCACATTCCCTTTGCCCTTTGGGCTTATCGTACTAGCATTCGTACCTCCACTAATGCCACACCATTTTCTTTGGTATATGGTACCGAGGCTGTCTTGCCTCTCGAAATACAAATACCCTCCCTCAGAATATCTCTCCAGGATATTCTCACCAACGATGATTTCCACCAAGAGCGGTTAGCCCAATTAGAGCTTCTTGACGAGCGTCGTCTTACGGCTCTTGATCACCTGCAAATCTACCAAAAACGCCTCAAGCGTGCTTATGATAAACGACTTCATGAGCGTACTTTTAAGGTTGGTGATCTTGTCCTCAAAGAGAATCAACATGTAACCAAACTAGAAAAGAGTAAACGTGGAAAATTTGCTCCTAATTGGATTGGGCCTTACATTATCACTCACACTTATGGATCAGGCACTTATCGTTTAGCTTCGCTTAATGGTAAACCTGAGCCTGAGCCCCTTAATGCCTTGCATCTTCGACCATTCTACTATTGAAATTAGTGTTATATCACTTCTTATCTACCTTACGCTCGTCCCTTGAGCTCATTTACCACCGCATACACTTTGTTTCTTACATCTCAAAATCAAATCAAGCTCACATGGTTTGATTATCACCTCCCCTTAAAAGATGTCTTCCCCTTTTTAGTCTAGTCCATGACTTCAAAGTATCAAAATAACACATTCTTAATTAAAACACTTATGGGATTTTCTTGAGTCAAACTTCCTACAAAACTAGATGCTTTATGCCCAACGGACATCTGGACCTCTAAATTATACAATAGACTGCTCCCTTGAAGGACAGCTATATGCCAAACTATTGCTACTATTATATATAGACTGCTCCCCCGAAGGACAGCTATACATAAACACCGCATCTCAAGCTACTTATAAATAAATCTTGCTCCTTTAAGGACAGCTATACACAGATCAGCCTTTATCGAAGCTTCTCACATTGATCGACTTCGTGAAGACCTCAAGAACAACAAAATACATATCCCATGTAGACTTCCCGCATCGATCGATTCTATATCCAAAGCAAAATAAAATAAAAATAAAAGCAGTATTTCAAAACACTTTTGAGTCATGGACTTGTCTATTTAGGTTTGATTCTCTTTTGTCAGAATAATCATCTTATAATAAGTTCTCTGCACCCTCGCCCACATCAACCACCTCACCTCACCATTTTTAAAGCAACAAAACTCAAGGGACGTGACGTATATCCGATATATTGTGATTATACCACTCTTTTCACCTATCGACTTCTCACCTATGCAAGCTACCTAGGGATTCAAGCTCATCCTACATTAATATGTGGTTTGTTTAGCTCTTCTCAATTACGGGACACTCTTGCCTCTTTTTCTCGGCTCTAGGATTGTGTGTTGACCTTAATCAGGACACGATTCCCTACTACTTGGGAATGCTAACTTTCACTTTACCCTACCAACACCAACAACATTACCCTACCAACATCCAATTTTTTACCAACCAACAAAATTGCCTAACCACAACCAAATTGCCTGAATTCACCTCTCCCTGATCCTAAGGGAGAACTACATCGGTCTGAGGCCCTTCCTTGCTTTGTGCAATGGGCTATGTAGGCAGCACTTAGGAGACATGGGGTCTCCCAAGGTTAGCTCGACCATCCCCTACCTTACCCTATCATGTGTTGTAAATATAAATATTTTTTGTGTGTTTTTATTTGCCAAACATTCATCTTTATCCTTTTTCAAACAAAACAAAAATAACATTCAAACACAACCATTCTTATTATTATCTTCACTCGGAACCACATACATCTTTAGTTTTATTTTTAGATGTTAAACAAATACATCTTCTCTATCATCGACTCGCAGGTCGGCATCTTTATTTATTCTTATATTCCTATGAAATTCACTTAGATCCTTGCACCTCCTCCCGAATCAGGTGGTGATCGTGATCGTCGATGCCCCTCAGCTGGCCTCTCCATCCTCAAAGGTGCCACTGCCATTGGTTCCTCCCATTGATCCACCAACATCTCCTGTAACATACGAATACGTCCTCTCGCGTGGAGGAACCTTGCCTCCAGTCTCTCCACTCGTAACTGTGAAGCCTCTAACAATCCCATTGTCTCATTCACCTGTGTTTGAAGCTGGCGAGCCAAATCCTGTAGACGATCTCTCTCTGCTGTAATCACAGCTATGTCAGGGCACTCACGTGCACCTCGCAGCTCTGCTACCCACCATACTCTATACGCCTCTGTCATTCCCATCCATAACCCTACGATCAGCTGCTATCTCTTCTGGCCCTTCTGGAGGTGTAGGCCGGGGAGGTGAGAATGTTGCCTCGGCGTCGATCCTCATGTATGGTCTATATGTCATAGGAATATCCTGAACAAACCCAAATTGTCACCGCATGTGATCTAGAGGAATCCTCTCATACTCACCCATCCTATGCCATGCGATCCACCTCAATCACTCTACACCCCTCAACTCCTCAGCTATGTGCTCTGTCACCATATAGTTCCCGTACGGCCTCCAAAAATATCCGCAATCATCACCATCTCCCATACCTATCTATAATACTCGATGTCATCTATCACGGCCTGGGATCTCGCTTCTTGTTACATCCCCAGACCCATCGTCCGAATCCCAACCTTTGCACTCCCCGCCTCTCCCGACTCAATGGGTCGGCCTATTAGACACACACAAACAATATGCTCATAGGCCCAACAATGTAATAAGTACGAAGAATCCGGTTTCGCCCCACTGTGTTTTCACTTGCATGCCCATAAACCCCTATATAACTCTACCAATATGCGGGTGCCCATGTGAATGTCACGCTCATTTCTATCATTTCCCAAATAACACTCATCAATGCTTTGGGAAATCTTCCACCTTCCACCCTCGTGATGCATAATACCCCACCGCTATCATTAATAGCACGGACCTTGTTTCCTCGGGTGTGTTGCATACATTGTACCATACGTAAATGATAAACCTCATTGTGTCAAATCTCGTGCGGTGACCCAAATCTGTTTATTATCGCTGCCCGCCCCACGCTAGCTTGGCAATGCTTCGATACACTGTTATTTTCCTATCATTGGGAGTCTCAAAATATGGAACACATCTTCCAAAGTCACTTGTCATCTCCCCTGTTGGCGGATAGAAGGTATTCTTTTAAGATTCCATCTCTCAATCAACGCCTGCAACATAGCATGGTTACGCGTGATCCTTGAATAATAAGCGAATTCCACTTAATTCTGATTTATCAATGCCCATTCAAATGGTGTTACATCCGCTCGGATTAAGTGACAACAACGGCGCATAGTATCATTCATCCTTAACCTTATTCTTCGCTGCATACATCAAAACGACACCTAATTATTCAAAAGAACAAATCTCTATGGGTTTTTTCTCAAAATCTGGAAACCCTTACAGTGACCGATACCAGTTATGCATAACCGATACCGGTTTGCTAACCGATACTCTAGTTACTTCCAAATGATACCGGTCCTGTTAAAAATATACCTACCCTACTTAAAACATACACCTACGATAATTATTTTGCCCGTTTACTCCTATTTATACCTAAAAACATACATGCCCACCCTGTTTACCTACCCCGTAGCACTCATACCATCCCCAACCCTTGCCTATCACCTTTTTTTCTCATCTTTACCCACTTACACTTCTTTCATCCTATTTACAACACATGCACGAATCAAATTACAACCAAATAGTTTACCTCTCGGGATGCAGCACCTTGGGGCGGAACATGTCTTCCCCTCGTCCACTGCTGGATGCTTCTCCTCATTCAGCCATGTTCACCACCCTCTTCACATATAACTTGTCTTTCTGCCTTGAATCTCAGCCCACTCACTTCACTGTCTCTTTCCTCCTTATCACTCAAATTCTTTCATGCACGATTACACCATAGCGGTTGTCAAACAGTAATCGCATTCACATATTTAACTTGTTGCATGACTCTAAAAATAAGAATGCTAAAAATAAGAACTTAAGTTGCCAACCCAGCAGTTCTATTTTTAGGAAAATAATTCTTGCATAACCGATATCGGTTACGTAACCGATATCGGTCATATATCTACCGACATCGGTTACATAACCGATATCGGTCATGTCCCCCCTGTTGCTTAAACCTAAGCCTTTTTTTTCATTTTTGCAAATTTTTGTGGTGCCCGTCCCTTTTTCCTGCATGAACAACACCATTATCCATATTTTTCATTAAATCCATATCTCATCACAATTTCATCAACATCATCTATCTATCTTACAAAAACAACCAAGCCATCAACAAACGATATCAAAAACCATCAATCTAACACCATTTGAATCCAAATCAATAGCTACATATATTCAATTTCACAAAACCAGCGACAAAACATACAACATTTCATAATACAACATGTCAACTAAACTCATCATTTATATATACATACATACATCCCATCAACAAAAGACATCAACATCATTAATATATAACACCATGTAAATCAAACTCATCATACATTAAATATCACAAACCATTTTCAAAACACTTAAACACATTTTTACGCACAACATGTGGGTCAAATCATCATATCTATATATATACAAAGTTTCAAATATACAATGTGCCCTGCATCGGGGCCTCTGTGATCTCATAATACAACAAAGCCGGCACGCAGGCCGCAATAACTATCAATAATCTCGACTCGGCTCATGCGGCAGGTCTCTCATATCAAAAACATACTCGGCTCGAGCCGGTATCCTTACTCGGACCCGTACTCGGCTCATGAGGCCGTATATACAATAAATGAGTGAATGAATAAATGAATACATAATATCTAGGCACGCGAGGCCTCTATAAACATAGCCGGTTCGCGAGACCAGGTGCCCATATCCAATGAACCAATACAAAACTATGCAGGGGACCCTCGGCTCTCTCTCCACCACCCTCTGCTGTCTACTGCTGCTTGGTCCACTGTCTTTGCCTCTCGCCTCCCTCCTCTGTCACACAGACCCACCGGTGCATGGCTGCACCTCCCTGAGATCTCTAGCTCCGAGAGGTCTCTACTCTATGTGCCGCATATGGCTGATAATCAGCCCCGGTACCATCAAGAATATCTTGATAGTACCGGGCCTCCGCTCTAGCCTCCATATAGCGATCTCGAGCCACCGTAGGTGCTGGGGCTGGTCCCCTGACTCCTACTACACCCGGTGCCCCCTCGTGCTGTGCTGGTGCCATTTGGTGGTGCTATGGGCGTGGTGGTGGTACTGTACTGCTGGTTACATGCCGTGGCTGTGCACATGGTGGTGGTGGTGCTTTCTTGGTGCTTTACAGTACAGTGCACGCTTGTGCACATGCACTGCACTGCACAGGCTAGCTGCCCCTGTAAGACACCTATCTGTGCCTGTGCGGCAGCAAGCTGCCCCTGTAATAACTATACCTGCCCTCTGAGCTGGTCCCTCTCTGCTCTAACAGCCGCTAAGTCTGGCTGTGCGGGCTGTGCTATCCTCGCAGCTCTCTCTCCGGCCCACCAAACCAAAAATGCTCCTGTGCAGCCGGCATCATCTACGGTATCATCTGCCGGCCTCTCAGCAACCCAATCTGGGTCCACGGGCTGTGGTGCAGGTAGTGGAGCCTCTACATCATCCCTCCGGTACTGAGGGAAGCGAGGTGGCTCATCCTGTCGTAGCCCCATCTGCCTGCGTACCCTCTCCAGGGGTATCCTCTCATACTCTCCCGGCCTCCGTCCCGCTATCCAGAATGTATACTGGATCCACTGCAACTGTGCTCGGGCTCCTCCGTGTGGGTGATGACCTCTATAAGGTCTCCATACAATATCTAACGCTGTCAAGCCCTCTAACATATGTCTATAATAAGTGACGTCCCGCCCTGCAAGCACTGCTCGTGGCTGGCCCACGACCCCCAACCACCTCTGAAAGCCGTATCTATAGATGACCTGTGGCCCTGGCTGCTGGGGCAGCCCTACTGGTCTAATGCATATGATATGCTCATATGCCCAACAGTGTAGTAAAAACGTCGAGCAAATCCCGAATCGCCTCATCCGGCGATAGCCCCACAGCTCTCGGTATAACTGCACCAGGTATACTGGTGCCCAAGCATAACATGTGTGCTCCTCCACCATCTCATGTAGCACCCCCATAAGCGCCCGTGGAAAGTGGCCTCCTCTCGAGTCAGGAGGCGAAGCGGGGTGATCCGATCATCATCGGCCACGGCAAGTCGTGTCTCATGGCGGTGGGCTCGGTACATATCCCCATACGCGATACTCACGCTGTGATATGTCAGTAGCGCAGCTGCATCCCCGAATACGTGTAGGATGTTGTCCATGGCTATCTCAGCGTCAACCTGAAAGACTGCCTCTCCATCAATCGGTAATCGAAGGATGCGATACACATCCTCCAATGTGATGGTCATCTCTCCAGTCGGGAGATGGAACACATTGGTCACCGGATCCCATCTCTCGATGAGGGCGACCATCAAACTGTGATCCCTGTCGATCGCTCTGTATCCGCTGGACTCCGCCGAGTCCCACCTCGCGCATGATACCCCACTGCGCTGCGGACACGTGTGGCCGCATCCGTCTCTACAGCAGGGGGGCATCCTATCCCACATCGTCAGCTGCTGATGTGCCTGCAAAACCAACTCACTACATTAGCCCTACTCTCTATCACAACATCTACTTATCCCCTCTATACCCCTTTCCCCCCGACCACACCCCGACTCTCTAACAAACCCCTCTACCCACCTATATTCTACAATATCCCCCAACATCTTCACACCCAACACACCAACCCCAATCATAAACAACACCACACAACCCAACACGCCATCCCCAACAAGAACTTAACATCCAAAACCACCACAAAAACAACGCAAAAAATAGAAAATCCTACCTGGGACCAATGGTACGGTCCCCTTAACCGACCTCCGGTCCCCTTTCCACCGATGATGCGGTCCACTCCCTCACCGATAATCACGACCACACGGTCACCAACAAACAAACCTACCTACCCAAGAATTTCGTGACGATGCGATCGGCCAGCGACGACATCGGTCACTTTGGAAAATTCTCCCAGAGCCGAACCTTGTGCGCCCCCAAAATCCTTTTTTGCCTATTTATACCTATTTACCCACCCAAACACCCTAAAAATCTACCCACCCAGCCGCCTTGGCCTATTTAACCTATCTACCCTCTCCCTTTTTCAAATAACTTCCATTTATTAATTATTTTATCAAATCTAGCATTTCTACCCAAAACCCAAATAGAGCATAATACAATCCAATCCACAGCAATGAGGGGTTTCGAACCTACCGGTACGACGACACGTCATCGTGGTGGGATGGGTGGTGGTGGTCCAGCCCCTCCTGCTCCTCCTGGCTGTGCCATAGCTCCACCTCTCCTCTGCTGGGTCCTCCACCAATCAACGGCTGCCTCCTACTCACTCGGGCCCACTAATCACTCACTTCTCCACTCAAATAGCGCCACTTCAACCAACAAACGCTCCAATCTCAACACTCCACCTCAGACAACTCCAATCGATTTTCAAATTGACCAATGTGATAATGACCGGCCGTATTTTTCTTTTTATAGGTTTTTGACCTATAACCGATATCGATTTTATTGTGCCCTAAGGAACCGGTATCGGTCATCTAACCGATATCGGTCATACACAATCGATATCGGTTTTATCTCACCTCTACCCCAATTTCACCCCTTATTTACTAAAAGCCCTTTCTACCAACATCGCCTATATCCACCTTCATTGACAACCCTTTGTTAACCCATTTGGCCCGACCCAAGGCCGTAACCAACCAATTTGGCCCGACCCAAGGCCGTAACCAACCCATTTGGCCCGACCCAAGGCCGTAACCAACCCATTTGGCCCGACCCAAGGCCGTAACCAACCATTTGGCCCGACCCACGGCCGCAACCAACCCATTTGGCCCGACCCAAGGCCGTAACCTACCATTTGGCCCGACCCACGGCCGCAACCAACCCATTTGGCCCAACCCAAGGCCGTAACCTACCATTTGGCCCAACCCACAGAGCGACCTACCATTTGGCCCGACCCACGAGTAGCCCAACCCATTTGGCCTGACCTAAGGCCGTAACCTACCATTTGGCCCAACCCATGGCCGCAACCAACCCATTTGGCCCGACCCAAAGGCCATACCCTACCATTTGGCCCGACCAGGCGCAACCAACCCATTTGGCCCGACCCAAGGCCGTAACCTCCCATTTGGCCCGACCAAGGCAGAACCTACCATTTGGCCGACCCACGGCCGCAACCAACCCATTTGGCCCAACCCAAGGCCGCACCCAACCATTTGGCCCGACCTAAGGCCGCACCAATTAAATACCATACCCACAATCAACGTTTTATTTTATCCATCCATCATGTAGCTTTTTGTTCAATCGAGCTCACCTGTTCATGTTTTAGCATGATTAGGGTCCTTGACTTGATCAGTCGACCAACTTTGCCTAGACCAAGACCGTGACGTTTATCTCAACCAAACCAACCATTTGGTACTACCGAACATGCCTAAACATTCCTGTACCTTACCCGTTATATCCCCTGGAGCTACTTCCTATGCCTTGGATACTAGGATTATATCACCCTTGTTTGGATAAACTATCGACCTTTGCCTATGAATTGCTTGTTTGCTCTTCAAATCATATACCCTGGTCGCACTACTGCATTTCAACGTGCGTCTGCTTCCTTGGACCTACCCCACCCTCTTACCATTATCTCAACACCATTTACCCTTTATCAACCCTATCCCCCTTTCCACACTACCTCAATCATGTGATAGATTTGAGGGATTACCTATACCCTTAACGCAAGGGGTAACCACTTCTTATTATTGTCAGTGCGACTTTACTGAACAAACTACATGACAATAAGGGGCTAATGTAGACACCAAATTTGTGTCTTACGACCCCTTGTGACCCACATCTCATTTCGCAACCTAACCTCACCACCTAAACCTTACACAATTATTTATTAATTATCTTATAATTAATAAATCCACATCACCTTACCCTTACCTCATTTTGCCACCTCATCATGACCTAGTCTTAATCCTAAACTAACCTAATTAAGACCTATAACTCAGTCCAATTCCACACCCATGACTAATGACCCCTCTCTCGCACCCAAAACCGACCTTCTAGTCACTTGACCAAGCCCGCAACCAATCCCTCGGAAGAAAAGGAGGGAAAGCTGGCTATTTTACCAAAAATAGCCCACTTTGACCTAACCGATACTGGTTCCTACTCGACCGCCGCCATCGGTTGCGTAACCGCCACCGATTCCTGTAAATGACCACTTCGACCAAAAACAAAGGATCAGATTTTCATTTGATCGAGAGAAAGAGAAATCATCTAAAGGATCGGGATTTGCTTGGCCGAGCAGAGACAAGTGAAGAAATAGGAAGAGTTTGCAGAGAAGGACATCAAGCCCAAGACTGCAACTGAATAACCAGAGCCCAGTAACACTCATCCGAGCATCAGAAGAGGAGATAACTCATCTTGGATTGTCAGATCATCCAACTTGGGTCCTGTCTTCATCATCACAGTCCTAAAACCTGCATCTGCATCAGGGATGAGTAAGTAGTGTTTTATATGTTTCTAAGCACCATTTTCTTGAGCCTGTTGATTAATAGTAATCATAAGTTTATTCCTAGATCTACTACCAGCAACATACTGCACTTAACCTTCACCCATACATCCTGATATTGCCCAGAAGGCCATTTTATCACACTCTGAGTCTTCCCTATCCTCTCATCATTCCCCTCAGCCATCCCCCAATCTTAATAACCCCACAATCACCTTGTAACCAACCTCTATCCAGAAGCACTTAGATTGCTGACCCTACCGGTATCGTTTATCCCCTACCGGCGGTGGTTCTCTAACCGTGGTCGGTTATCCAGTGACCGGCGTCGGTCACTGTGACTTATACCCCAAAACCTTATTCCCGCCTATTTGCCACCTAACAACCTCAGATCCAGTCTGGTTTATCCCTCTAACTCAACCTGGATGTATCAACGACCAGTAACCGAACCAACAACGTGACGCTTTATTATTGATAGTTTAGCTCCTATTGCTTTGTAACGAGATACCTAAATCGAGATTTTGCAATAGCTCTCTTTATTATCATTTGTGTTAAATCGTATTAAAAGGGGAACTGACCACCTTCGAAAGGAAGTTTTATATTTCCTGGGCCTAAGGCAGATCCCTCATTTATTGTCTAATTAAAATCTGGTGGTCTTGTATTCTTACTTGCAGGTAGTCCTTCCAAGACAAAAAGGAGTTCTTTGCAGTCGATCTGATCTTTCTCTACGGCACGCGCACACCATCTCAACATTCAACAGGTATTCCTCCTAGCCCTAACCCTTATCTGTTTCTCAAAGGAATGATAGGATAGAAGCAAGTCTATTCTGCAGAGCCGAAACCATTCTCATGCGAAACACATCCTCCTTTACCATGATCTGATTATACCTTGAATAACCATCTAGCAATGAAAACCTCTTAGAGCTAATGAACAACTTGCAAAATCTTCTCCATAGAATGAATTGGGTAATGGTCCTTTAGGGATGCTCTATTCAAATCTCTAAAGTCTACACATAATCTGATTTCTCCACTCTTCTTTAATCGAACCAAGTTTGCAACCCATATTGAATGCTTGATGGGAAATATGATACTTGCCTCTATTAACTTATTCAATTCCTTCCTCATGAGAAGCTCCATGTGTAGGTTGACTAATCTTTGTTTTTTCTTGATGTGTTTAGCACTTGGATCTAATTCAATTGTGAGTTGAGCTAGCTTGGGGTTGAAACCTCTCAAGTCCTCATAGCTCCAAGAAAATATATTCGGGAACTCTTGGCAAAGTTGCATGAACTCATACCTTTCTTTCTTGGTGGCCACTTTACCAATTTGAAGTGATTTTCCTTCTCCCACTAAGATGGACACTGAATTTATCCCTTGACTTGAATGTTTTCTTTCTCTTTCCTAAATTGATCATTAGGATTAAAGATGGACTCCAAAGTGACAAGTCCTTTTGGAAGTTTGTTGGTTCTCAGCTGTACCACTTGATCACCATACTGCTATTCTAACTTTTCCTAATTTTTGGCTAAGAACTCAGCTTCTTCTTGTAAGAAATTGATGATTTGTTGGTCACTTTCAAACACTTTCCAACTTACATTATTGCTTGCAGCTCGATGGCCTTACAATCACATGAATGTTTGGCTGCACTTTATTTTCCTTGATACTCTCCACAACATCAAAGGCTGCTCTAACTGTTGCAAGCCTATCAAAGCAGCTTGGTTTTATTTCCTAGGGATGGAGTTGATGCCAAATCCTTCAAAATCCGCGATGAGTTCCCACACCCTATTCTTATAACTCTTGAGGATATCATTCTTGGCAGCGTGATTCCCTTTAACTTGATTAACAATCAACTCACTATCACCAAAGACTTGTAATTTTTTATACCTCTCTTTCTTGACCAATGCAATCCTTGTATTAAAGATTCATATTCAACAGTGTTATTAGAACACGCAAACTAAAATCTAAAAGTTGAATAATACTTAATGCCTTGAGATGAAACAAACATAGCTCCCCCTACACCTTATTTAGTTCATGATCCATCAAAGAACAACTGCCATACCTCATTGTCATCTTTATGGTCTGGTTTGGTGATGCTAGGAATAGGCTTATTTTATTCATGCATGCAATAAAATTCTAGTTTAGATTCCTCTATTTCCTTGTAGGGATCAAAAGCATGTACCTTGCTTGCCCATTCATCAAGAGTCAAATCGGGATGCTTCCAACTTTGGTGTTAGGTTCATCTATGCCTGGATAATCCTCTTGATCAAATGTTGAATAGTTAGCACTGATTGGTCTTGAAGTATGAGTCTCAATGTGAAAGTTTTCAATAGGTTTAGACCTGATTATGGCCTTAGCTCCATATGTTGTCCTGAAAAACATTTTTGACCAATCAACAGGTAAATAGCCTCCAATTCTAGCTATGAAATCTCTTGACAAACATAGCGTAAAAAGTTGTGGTAAATATATCACCGACACATATTGTAAAAAGTGACATTAGGGCATGTGTGCAAAGTGAGGCTCAAATCTTTAATTACCCCTACTATTGTTACTATTGTCCCATCTAGTTGCACCACCCCTTTGGATATGAATTCATATTGGAGGCCTAGCTGATCACCTATTTTCTTGGGCATCACAAAACTACTTGCCCCAAGATCAATCATACAATTGTGTACTAGTTTATCCCCAATGATCAATGAAACATAGAATGGAGGGGGCTTCAAAACTTTACCTTACTATCCTCCAAGCTTCCCCTCGGTCGAGAAACATTTTTGAGTACCTTCTCTTGCATATGAGCTTGCTTGATTTGAAGTTGACCAATTCTTCATGGAAGCTTGTAGTAGATCCATTTTGCCTCGGATGGATAGTGATTCCCACATAGATATATTCACATTTTTCTTCTTCATTTGTTCAATGATGTTAAATGGGGATGAAACATCTCTTTACTTGCCCTTATCCTACACATTCTTTTCTTGTACATGGGCTAAAATAGCTGGCATTTGAGCTAGTCTAGAAGGTGGCTTGGGCTGTCCTTACACATTTGGAAATGCATTTTCTTGCAAACACTTTATGGAGTGATGGAAGGTTGTGGATCACTTGGAGCTAATGACTTTCCTTCACCAATATTCCTTTTCTTTGACCATGTGTTAGCCAAGTCTACATTCTAATAAATTGTTTGATTCATACCACAAAAATCTTCACTTTCCCAATTCACAAGTGTAGTCTCATTTGTAGTTGTATTTTGATGAGATGTTCCTTGTTGTTGGTTTGTTTCTTGACTCACCTCACTCTCTACACTAGTTGTTGTCACCATAAAAATTGATTCAAAGCACCATTGAAGCACCTAGACTAGTTGTGGGGTTCATTGCATGGGAAACACCAATCATACTCTTGAGATATATTATTTTGCATTGCACTAAGGCTTTAGAGGTAGATGCAACATTGGGCTTATAGGGCTGAAACAATCTATTGGCATGAGGCCTTACTTGATTTTGGTTTACGATTGATTTGGTGGCCTATTAGGTTGATATGGCTACCTATTAGGCTAAGTTTGAGACTGATAAGAAGGTCTAAAACTTTGGGCTTGCTACCTCTTGAGTGTAACCAACTCATTGCCTAAATTTTGTAATTGTTTCATGACTTGTTGAAGTTCATTTGAGGTACTAGAGGATGAAGTAGAAGTTTCATTGAACTCGATTTCTAGGAGTGGGAATAGGAGCTAAAGTAGGTGTTGACTAGTGATTAGGCGTTCCAAGTTTGGATATAAGGGCATAAAGGCCTAGGTGCTAGTTTGCCAACTTGGATCAAACAATTCTCAGCCCTAATGTCAATGCTATAAGTTGTAGGTATATTTGCACCTCCCATGGATTGAATTAACATAGAAATATCAAAATTTAAAGCTTTGAGATAGTATAAGAAAGCACCTTCACTTTGTTGGCTTTATTGCTATTAGGATTCTATCCCATGTCCTTTGAAATCTGAAATTTAAGTTTGTTAGCTACTCATTGGGAGCTCTCTTGATAGTTGTCAATTTTTCCAATAGAGACAAATTATCTCCCTTTTCTCCAAATTGCTCATGGAGATCTATACAATCGATTCCAATTTTCGATAGAGCCTACCCTAAGACTCTTGAACCATTAGAAGGTTTTCCCTTTGAATTAATATGCCAACAATTTGATAGCAATTTACATCTCAACAATCTCATGGATTATACAAACATTAGCAATGTCTTTGACATGATCACCAAGAGTGGTCTCGATTTTCCACAATAAAGTATGGGATGTTCTTGATAATGCTGAACTAGAACCGGGTTTTGTGCACCGAGAGCAAGTGGGCTATTTCCAGTAAAGTTGACATGTTGTGTTGTGCCATTCGATTGTCCCGAGGACCCTTGTTGATTGGGTGAAAGGTCTACTAGGTGGAGGAGTTGATAGAGTTCTGTTTGGTGGAGATGGAGACCTCTTGAATTCTTCTTCCCCTCTCTCTTCCTCCTAGGGATAACTATAGATACTCATAAAATCCCTCCTCTCTAGCCCTTGACCTTGCTTGGATCCTTCTCATGAATTTTTAGACTTGGACTGCTGAAACTAGTTGATTTTATCTCTTTGGAGTTGTCAGATGTGCAAATCAGGGCTCTTTTAAGTAAGAAATTTACAAAAATGCACATCAAATTTATTGTAATGAAGATGGAGACCTCTAAAGTCCCACTGGGTGTGCCAAAACTATTAGTGCAAATCAGTAGCACCCCACTAAATGACCTTTCGATCTCGTAAGTGAGGATTGGGTCACTTAGTGTGATTGCACAACGTGGAATCTTTTCCCCAAGTGTGGGACTTACAAAATGGGAAAAAATCTCTCGATTGGAGGCTAGTTCTTCTACTCCTCCGATAAGATGTATGCATGAAATTTGCAGAGGTTTAACTCAAAATCCTACTCTAATTCAAAGAGACAAGGATAGAAGAGAGAAAAGAAGATAAAACTAGACTAACAAGGTGAGACACCAAATAAGTGATGAACATCTAATTTCTACAAATTGACACAGATTATAAAATGCAATGAAAATCATGCACAAATTTCTAAAATGTAATGAAGGATCAGAATGAAGCAAACAACACAAGAAAGGATTGAAAACTCATTCATAGAGCTTGCATTGTCATTTTCATTTTCAAATACAAGTGCATTACAATAACAAGGAGGTAAAAATGTGTTTCATCCTAAAAAGGTCTGATATCCCACAAATTCACTTGCCAAGGTGAAGGAGGGAGCCTATAGAACATAAAAACATCCAATCCTTTACAAATGAGCCAAATCGCTTTTAACAATGAAAACCCAAGTTTAGGAAAGAGAAACATGGAAAATTAAAATGAATGATTCAACCACCAAAAAAAACCATCAAAATAGAATTTCATACCCTTAAAATTTCATTCCCAAGATTTTTGACCATCTTTGAGAAGAATGGAAGCCATACTACATTAAAAATGGTGGTCGAATGTTGGTTCCGCTCTTTTCCCAATGTAAAAGGATTTTTCTCATTTTTCTCTCAATAAATTCCACCAAAAACAAAATTGAAGATTCCATTGTGTAGAGGACTTCAATAGCTTTCCAATGACATAAAAATCGAGAAAAATTGAGCTTTGGATAAAAATATAGGCCCCTCTCTAAGATTTAGGGAAAAACAGGGAAAAAATTGGGTTGGCAAGCAAACCCAAAATTTTTCCTCTCTTTTTGAGCGAAAACCTAAAATTTTTCCCTTTTTTTTGATTTTTCATGGGAAAAACTCCTCAAAAATTTCTCCAAAATCGCCATCACTCCACTACTATGTGGCGCATTCCCATTGGTCCACAGTTTCAAATGACCATTCCACATTTTTGCCAATCGAATGGGGAAAAAATTCCAAAATTGCTCAGTGCCCCCGCTCATCCGTAGGGGAGTGACACACTTTGATTTAGTGCAGGCCGAATCAATTTTCTCCCCAATGTTGCTGACCCCTTTGGAAAAATTTCCAAATTCTCCCCATGCCCCTACCTCCATGAGAACAGGACATGTGCCATGTTCCGGTTGGTCCGTGGGCCTTTGCAATTTTTGTTTTCCTCCTCCACGCGGGCTTTCGGGCCAAGATTTTTTTGCATCCTTTACTATTTTGGTGAAAATCCAAAATTCACTCGCACCTCTCCATGACTCCCACTAGCCCTATGGACATGTGGTGAACTCCTATTCACTTGCGAGGTGTCTATAGGCCAAAATTTTTCTTTGCGTCCCCCACCAAGCCCTTTGAAATTTTTCTAACTCACCTCCACCGACCCACCATTCCACCACCACGTGGCACATTCCTATTGGTTGCGGACCTTCCTAGGGAAAATTTCCCTCAAAAATTTATCAAGCTACGGTTGTTATAAATCATACAATGGACTTAGGATGCAAATCAGGTTTCTAAGTTGATGTTTCGGGCATCCAAAGGTGATTGCACAACATTGAAACCTCTCTCCAAGTGTGGGACTTGTAAATGAGAGAGGAATCTCCGCATTAGAGGCTAGTTCCTCAAAATCCTCCGATCAAATCTATTATTTGCACAACTACAGAGGTTCGAGATCCTAATTTTATCTTAATTTACAAGGAGACAGGGGATAAGAAATGTAAAAATTAAAACTAAACTGATAAGGGTGATACACCAAAGGAGTGGTGAGCACTTCTTATTGATGCAAATTGACACAAATCAGAAATTGCAACATAAAACATCATGCACGGGTTGATAAGTCAGTAAACAAGGGTTTGAAATGAAGCAAACAACACATACAAAAGGACTCCAAAAAGCATTCACAGAGCTCGTATTGTGATTTTCAACATCAAAATCCTTCTATTCCAACACCAAAGAGGCAAAAAACCTCATTACAATCCATGGAAGGTCCGATACTTGCCAAAATCACTTGTTGAAAGTGAAAATGAAGCTTTCTGTAAAAATGTGTTCCCTTTGAAAAATGAGCCAAATCCAGCTTTTATAAAGTGCGTGGGTTGAGCTCGAGAGAGAAAACATGAAAAATGTGGGAGCCATTCCCCATTGACCAAAATGCATTAAAAACAGCATGGAGGTCCTTACAAACCCATGCCCTGACATTTTTGACCATGTTGGAGAAGAATGCGACCCATTTTGCATTAAAATTGGTTGTTGAAACGTCAATTCTCATCAATGGGTGCATACTGAAGCATTTTTTTATTTTCTCCCTCTAAATTGAACCAAAATTCAAAATTGACCATGGAATCTTGTAGAGCATTTCACCAGCTTTCCATTGATATAAAGAACGTGAAAATCTGAGCTCTGGATCGAAAGTTATGGTGATTTGAAGTTTTAGGGCAAAAATAGGCCAAAATCGGATCGCTTTGATATTTTTGACCTGGACACGTGGCGAGTTCTGATTGGCTATGGACCTTGCAAGGGAAAATTTCCCACAAAAACTCCACTGAGCCATAACTTGAAAAATACATGGAGTTAGGAGGAAATATTTACCTTTCTAGAAAGCTGAGAAAGAGCTCTATCCAATGGTGTCATTTCCAGAAGGTTTTGAGTGCCTAAAAAGTAAAAATTTATGACTGAGGCACAATAGAAGGAAAGAATGAAAGGGAGTTAGCCACAAAATGAGTAGGGGGCACATTTGGATAACAATTTTGGCAACTCAGAGGGGTCATCTACCTACTGGATGAATGATCAGTAGCCTGAAGCAATCCATTGGGCATGGAGTCATGAGTAGTAGCCTGAAAACTGATCTGAACTTTGAAAACTTCCCTCTGAACCGCTTGAATCCCACTGGACATGGAGTTGTTCCCACCAAAATGCCATCAAAATGAACTATGCAAGAGTGAAACTAGTAGCACCAAAACTATGTACAAACTGAAAATCATACATGCTCTAAATGGAACATGCAGAGTGTGCACAAGCACTTCTTCTACTGAAAGAAAACCTACCTACTCTACTCTAACTGGAAGCAAAGGTGAGCTAAATGAACCCTACAACTGGTTGTGCAACATAACTTCCTTTCTTCAAAATTGGCAGCCATGCAAATGATTTGAGCTGAGTATGGCTGATTGATGAATGGAAAATCAACAAGAAGCTGGTCTTCTACCCAAATTAACAAGGTGTCAACTATAAATAAATCCAATACCTCTTTTAGTTTCTTTGCATTTGGATCGGAGAGGTATGACAGCTGATCCTTGAACTTTGTAGCTCATCCTCATGCTTAGAAGCAAGCATGACTAGTTATGGCTTCTCCTTTGGCTCCAATGAAGCCAAATACCTTATTGGGCAAGGTCCGATCCATTGAGTATGCCCATAATTCTGATTTTCAACTCCAAGAATGGAGTTCTCAGTAGACCTTGAATGGATGGTGTGGAAGCAATGGTAGAACCCCTTCGCCCTTTCTCTTCCTCCAATGAAGGACATGAAAGATTAAAATCTTCCAATATTAGTTCCAAAGAGATTCTATAAGATGCGAGATACTGCAAATGAATACTCTACCATGATAAACAGGCTCTTGTGTTTGGAAGATGGATGATGAAAGAGAGAATGGTGGAAACTCAACCGGTTCTTCTTCATCAAAACAGTCCTCCAAATCAGATAGGTAAACTACCTCATTGTTGTCTTATTACAAATGTTCAACCTCTCCCATGGCATTCTCTTGATCTACAACTTGATCACCATGGTTTCTTTCATCCTCCAGCATTGAGTTTGAGGGATCAAACTCTTCTTCAGTACTAGAACTTGAGAGAGATGAAGTAGAGAGAAGAACTGAAGGTTCTTCTATAACTTGCTTTGTGCTCAAATCCTTTGATCTGCACTTTTCTCCCCACACTGGAATGTTCTCCTCTTCTTTTGGATTTGGAGCAGCTTCTCCTTCCTCTTGCTGTCCCTCATGACTGATTTTTGCAATTTGAATTGGATCAGCATTTCCTTCAAATAGGGTGCCAACATGGACACTATATTCTAAACAAATTGATTGTTGATCTGCAACTCCTTTTTCTCTTCTTCTTCTGCTACAAATCAAATTAGTCCCACCACCATTTGTTATGTAACTCCAACCTCTTCTAAAGGTTTCATCAGAAAAGGGATCTTCTTCATCCCAAATTTAAGAGCCCAACTCTTCAAAATTTGAATTTCTCATCCTTGTTTGGCTTCTCTTTTTACTATCCTTCATAACTAAATTTTGCAATTTTTTGTGGTGGTGGAGGAGGTAAAACCTCTTGTTTCTTTGGAGGAGAGGGTGTTTCATTTATCTCTTATGGAGGGGATGAATGTTTGGAAGGGAAAAGGATAGAAGAATTGAGATGAGGTGGAAGACTAGGGGTGGAGAAATGTATTCAACACTTGGGATAGTAGATGGAGAGTTTAAAACTTGACATCTGCAGAGATAAAACGGATTGGAAAGAGGAAAAAAAGGCATGAGATGGTGCGCTTACCTCATTGACAAGGTTACTCGAATACTCCTCTCATACACCTCTATTCCTTCAATCCACTTTGCAAGCAATGGCAGCATTGCAAACATGAAGTCAAGCTTCTCTTGAGGGCTGTAATGCCTTGGGAAAGGTCCCACCCATGGATAGGGTTCTCCACAACCGATTCCAAATGATTTCATTTGTGTTTGAGCCCTGGATCGCACCATGTTTACCTCCATCTTTTGATTTTCTCCAACAGAGACCAGCATCTTGCATCTGATTGTCTTCATTTTATGCACACCCTTGCTCTTGGAAAGCTCCATAGCCAAACTGATTTTGGCATTGCTGCTCATATGGGTATGTATGCTGATTTTGAATTTGTTCAAAATGCTGATTTAGAGGATTTAAAAACATGTTGGAGGTGGGAAACATTTCTACTGTTGTAAATGTGAGTTCCATGATGGAAATGAAGTCATGATTGCACAACTTCATGGAATGGAAAAGAATGAAAGAGATGGAAAGAATAATAGATGAAAATGGATGAAAACAGTTCTCCAACTTTAGAAATGGGTTGTTGATCGATGGAGTCACCGGATGTGTTTGTAAGTGCCTCCAAAGGCTGTAATCTTCACAGAACACACCAACCTGCAAAAGATGAAGTGGAAGACCTCTAAGGTCCCACCAGTGTGCCAAAACTGTTGTTGTAAATCAGCAGCACCCTGATGCAAATCAGTTTCTAAGTTGATGTTTAGGGCATCCAAAGGTGATTACACAACATTGAAACCTCTCTCCAAGTGTGGGACTTGTAAATGAGCAAGGAATCTCTAGATTAGAGGCTGGTTCCTAAAATCCTCTGATCAGATCTATTATTTGCACAACTGCAGAGGTTCAGATCCTAATTTTATCTTAATTTGCAAGGAGACAGGGATAAGAAATGCAAAAATTAAAACTAAACTGATAAGGGTGATACACCAAAGGAGTGGTGAGCACTTCTTACTCATGCAAATTGACACAAATCAGAAATTGCAACATAAAACATCATGCACAGGTTGATAAGCTATAAACAAGGGTTTGAAATGAAGCAAACAACACATACAAAGGACTGAAAGCATTCACAGAGCCTACATTGTGATTTTCAACATCAAAATCCTTGTATTCCAACACCAAAGAGGCAGAAAAACCTGTTACAATCCCTAGAAGGTCTGATACTTGCCAAAATCACTTGTTGAAAGTGAAAATAGAAGCTTGTTGTGCAAAAAAAGTGTTCCCCTTTGAAAAATGAGCCAAATCCGCTTTTACAGTGCATGGGTCGAGCCTAGGAGAGAGAAAACATGAAAAAACATGGGAGCCATTCCCCATTGACCAAAATGCATTAAAAATAGCATGGAGGTCCTTACAAACCCATGCCCTGACATTTTTGACCATGTTGGAGAAGAATGCGACCCATTTTGCATTAAAATTGGTTGTTGAAACGTCAATTCTGTCCATGGGCGCGTACCAGAAGTGTTTTTGATTTTCTCCCTCCAAACTAAACCAAAATTCAAAATTTACCATGGAATCTTGTAGATAATTTCACCATATTTCCATTGATATAAAGAACGTGAAAATCTGAGCTCTGGATCGAAAGTTATGGCGATTTGAAGTTTTAGGGAAAAATAGGCCAAAATCGGATCGCTTTGATATTTTTGACTTGGACACGTGGCGAGTTCCCCGATTGGGCAGACCTTGTAAGGGAAAATTTCCCACAAAAACTCCACCTAGCCATAACTTGAAAAATACGTGGAGTTAGGAGGAAATATTTACCTTTCTAGAAAGCTGAGAAAGAGCTCTATCCAACGGTGTCATTTCCGCAAGGTTTGGAGTACCTAAAAGTAAAAATTTATGACCGAGGCACAATAGAAGGAAAGAATGAAAGGGAGTTAGCCACAAAATGAGCAGGGGCACATTTGGATAACACGTACCTTTGGAAAGGTGAGAAAATTCTCTATCGATGAAGCCATTTCAAGATAATTTTGAGTGCCTAAAAAGTGGAAAAATTCAGTTGAGGCATAAGGAAGGAAGGAATGAAAGAAATTTAGTCAAAAATAAGCAAGGGGCTTATTTTGGATAATAACTATTTTGGCAAAAAGCCAAAATTTTCTCCACCCACCCGACTCCCGCCGGCCTTATGGACACGTGGCAGCCTCCTATTTGTTCATGGGGTATCGGGCCAAAAATTTTATTTGCACCCCGCCGAGCCCTTTGGAAAATTTTATAACTCACCTCCACCGACCCACCATTCCACCACCACATGGCACATTCCTATTGGTTGCGGACCTTCCAGGAAAATTTCCCTCAAAAACTCCACCGAGCCATAACTTGCAAAATACAAGGAGTTAGAAGGAAAAATTTACCTTTCTGGAAAGGTGAGAAAATTCTCTATCTGATGAAGCCATTTCTAGATAATTTTGAGTTCTGAAAAGTGGAAAAAAATTTACTGAGGCACAAGGAAGGAAGGAATGAAGGAAATTTAGTCAAAAATAAGTAAGGGGCTTATTTTGGATAACAGGAACAATTGAGGAAATATGTCATGATAAGCTATAGAAGAACTATAGATCTACTAGGAAGTAGTTTGACAAGAAAACTAAACCACATATTTTCAAGGTGGGATATTTGGTCCTCAAGTGGGATGTGGATAGAGCCGACCTTGGGTAGCATTCTAATTTGGATGCACTTTGGAGTGGGCCATTTATTATCAATGCTTACAAAGAATCCAACTCTTTTGAGTTTTCAAAATTTGATGGAGAAGTATTATAAATCCTAGTCAGTGGGATTTATCTTAAAAAAACCCATTAAATTATCTTATTGCATCTTGTAAATACTTTTTTTGGGTTGTTGGAGATATTCTCCTTTTGTTTTGTTGATAACTAATTGAGTGTCTTTTCCTCAATCTTTACTGGTGACCCCCCTTTGTTTTTAATAAGTGCATGTGCACTCTTTTCATGTTTTACTTGAGATATGTATGATATTATCTTTTGTAAATAATTTTTGGGGCCACTTGCAATCATACATGGATCATCTTAGAGCCGGTTTCATGGTATAAATCATAGTTAGAGTGTAGTTCATTGAATGTATTTCAGAAATTCACAAGTCAACACTAGTCCATTATTAAGTTCATGTGAATTCAAGAGACACGTTTTCAATGATGAAATCAATTTTATTTAAGGATTCCGCTTGAATCCATGCTTAATGGATGCTTGAAAGAAGTTCATCTTCATCATCTACTAGGTAGATGTCCCCTAAAAGTTGCAAAACAAACTATTCTCCAAAATTACACCCTTGTAATTTTTAATAACTCATCTAACGGACTTAACTATTTTCACATTTTAGAAAATTCATGGAGATTATTTCAATCTACTATAGAATGTAGGAACTTAGCTTTATTTGGGTTCTCCTAACCGGAAAAATAAAGAAAGGAACAATGTAGGGACTCAAGAGGAAATTGATGATGTTTAGTGTTGTGCAGGCAAGTATCTTTCAAAAATTTTACACCACTAAAAGAGTAAGTACTCAAGTAGATAAAGTCATAAAAAAGTACCACATATTCATTTATCCAGAGAGGAATCATGAAGTAAACTAAGTTCTAAATATGTGGAACACTAACTTAGTGTTTTACGAGTTCATTAAATTATAACATCCCTCGAGTTTTCTCAAACCAACAAAATAAAGGAAAATAACTACGGGTCAAGAGATGCTGATTAAAGAGTAAGATCCTTGCGTATGGACTAAATGATATAATAAGATATGAAATACCACAAAAATTTGTAAAACATTACAAAAGCTGCAGGATGTCTTAAGCCATGCCAAATCGGAACCAGAGATCCAATTACTCTAACCACTAGAATTTAATGAATTATGGTGTCGTTTCAGAGCATTTTGATTACATGATATAGACTCAAGGAGTCATGTTATGGTTTTTGGCTACATTTGGAGGAATTCATGCATGTACTACAAGTAACTTGTGTAGAGAATTCATGGCGCCCACACTCATTCAATGATATTTTAGAGGTGTCCAGTTCTATCTTGAAGGTCCTTTTTTCCTTTCCTTTCTTCTCTTTCTTCATGCCAAAAGTTTTATTAATGTAATTTCTTATTCACTTTGAAACGGTTCTTCTCCCTCTTTCCTTCCTTATCATATTTTTGAGCTCTTCTTGGTTAAACTCAAAACTTCATGATGTCAACCCTTATAACTTGTGATTAGTGTCTTCTTACCTTAGATCTATATGTAAGTTTTTAAAGAATAATTAATGCAAGTTTGGTTTACTTCTTTCCTTCAAATATGTTGTGTCCGATGGTAATTGTAAATGTCGAGATGATGTGCGCGTACCGTAGAGAAAGATCAGGCTGACTGCGAAGAACTCCTTTTTGTCTTGGAAGGACTACCTGCAAATAAGAACACAAGACCACAAGATTTTGATTAGATAGTAAATGAGGGAACTGCCTTGGGCCCAGGAAATATGAAACTTCCTTTCGAAGGTGGTCAGTTCCCCTGCCGATATGAGTTAACACAAAATACTGTAAAATATCAATTAAATTGCTTGGCTTGAAGGCTAGGTAGGGAAAATTTTTTTTCTGGTTTTGATCAAAGGAACCGATGCCGGTTACCTATAACCGATGGCGGTTACTGATAACCGATACCGGTGGGTTCTAGGATCTTCTGGGCTGGTTGTGGAGTTTGTAATGGCTGATTTTTGGATAGTTTTTGGGAAACGGGATGGTTAGAAACAAAAGAATGACAGCTAGAGGCAATGGTACGTTGGATAATGGATCCAGAAATGGATTTGGGAGGACTGTAATTCCAAAAGCATAAGAAATGTTATAATGGAGGACATGCAAGATGTAACTTCTTGGTTTTTGGCGAAGATGCTAGTTGATCTCCTTGGCTGACTCTTACGGTTTCTTCACTCGTCTCTGCTTGGTCAAGTGAAGTTACGGACTCTGCTAATCGCTTTGGACTCTCCTTTGATTCAAAATCCTTCGTGATCTCCCAAAAATGAAATTCCGATCCGTTGTTTTGGTTTGGGAGCCCATTTACGGGGAATCGATGGCGGTTCACGTGTAACGGCGGCGGTCAGTAGGAACCGGCATCGGTTAGGAAAAAGTAGGCTATTTTTAGTAAAATAGCCCACCTTCCTAACTTTTCTCCCGAGAGATCGATTGCGGGCTTGGTCAAGTGGCTAGAAGGTCGGCTTTGGAGTGCGAGTAAGGAGGCATTAGTTATGGATGTGAGTCTAGACCAAGTCATGGGTCCTAATTAGGTTAGTTTAGGGTTAGGGCTAAGTCAT
Organism: Taxus wallichiana var. yunnanensis; assembly: GCA_018340775.1. NCBI lineage: Eukaryota > Viridiplantae > Streptophyta > Pinopsida > Cupressales > Taxaceae > Taxus > Taxus wallichiana. The sequence continues at coordinate 781,523,899 of CM031242.1, read as the reverse complement.
GGTGAGGTGGGCAAGTGAGGTGGCGGGTAAGGCGATGTGGATTTATCAATTATGAGGTAATTAATAAATAATTGTGTAAGGTTTAGGTGATGAGTTTAGGTTGCGAGATGAGATGTGGGTCACAAGGGATCGTAAGACACGAATTTGGTGTCTACATTAGCCCCTTATTGTCGTGTAGCTTGTTTTGTAAAGCTGCGCGGACAATAATATGAAGTGGTTTCCCCTGTTAAGGGTATAGGTAATCCCCCTCAAATCTATCACAGATTGGGTGAACGGGAAATCAGGGATAGGGTTGATAAAGGGTATATGTTGTTGAGAGAATGGTAAGGTGTGGGGTAGGTCCAAGGAAGCATACACATGTTGAAATGCAATAGTATGACTAGGGTACATGATTTGACGAGCAAACCAGCGATGTATAGGCAAAGGTCGATAGTTTATCCAAACAAGGGTGATATAATCCTGGTATCCAAGGCATAGGAAGTAGCTCCAGGGTATATAACAGGTAAGGTACAAGAACGTTTAGGCATGTTCGGCGGTACGAAATGGTTGGTTTGGTTGAGATAAGCGTCACGGTCTAGGTCTAGGCAAAGTTGGTCAACAGATCAAGTCAAGGACCCTAATCATGCTAAAACACGAACAGGTGAGCTCGATTGAACAAAAAGCTACATGATGGATGGATAAATTAAAACGGTGATTGTGGGTATGGTATGGTTAATTGGTGCGGCCTTAAGTCGGGCCAAATGGTTAGGTGCGGCCTTGGGTCGGGCCAAATGGGTTGGTTGCGGCCTTGGGTCGGGCCAAATGGTTTGGTTGCGGCCTTGGGTCGGGCCAAATGGTTTGGTTGCGGCCTTGGGTCGGGCCAAATGGTTTGGTTGCGGCCTTGGGTCGGGCCAAATGGTTTGGTTGCGGCCTTGGGTCGGGCCAAATGGTAGGTTGAGGCCTTGGGTCGGGCCAATTGGTAGGTTGAGGCCTTAGGTCGGGCCGAATAGGTAAGTTGCGGCCTTGGGTCGGGCCAATTGGTAGGTTGAGGCCTTGGGTCGGGCCAATTGGTAGGTTGAGGCCTTGGGTCGGGCCAATTGGTAGGTTGAGGCCTTGGGTCGGGCCAATTGGTAGGTTGAGGCCTTAGGTCGGGCCAATTGGTAGGTTGAGGCCTTAGGTCGGGCCAATTGGTAGGTTGAGGCCTTAGGTCGGGCCAATTGGTAGGTTGAGGCCTTGGGTCGGGCCAATTGGTAGGTTGAGGCCTTAGGTCGGGCCGAATAGGTAAGTTGCGGCCTTGGGTCGGGCCAATTGGTAGGTTGAGGCCTTAGGTCGGGCCAATTGGTAGGTTGAGGCCTTAGGTCGGGCCGAATAGGTAAACAAATGGTGTTCAGCAAAGGTGGATATAGGCGATATGTGGTTAAAAAAGAGGCAAATGGTAAATAGGGGCAAAAAGATAAAATTGGGGGAAAGTTGGGATTAACACCGATGTCGATTCTACATGACCGATATCGGTTAAGGGACCGATACCGGTTTTTAGGGCAAAAAAAAAACGACATCGGTTAAGGTCGAAAAACCTATAAAAAGAAAAATACGGCCTGTCATTGTCACTTTGGTTATTTGCAATCCAAATTAACTTGTCTGACGTGGAGAGTTGAGTTGGAGGGGTATTGAGTGAGGTGGAGCTATTTGATTGGCGGAGAGAGTTGATAGTGGGCCCGAATAGTTGAGGAGGCCGCAGGTGATTGGCCGGGGACCCAGCAGATCAGGATTGGAGCCATGGCACAGGCAGGAGGAGCTGGAGGGGCTGGACCAGCTGGACCGCCACCACCCATCCCACCACGACGACGTGTCGTCGTACCGGTAGGTTCTAAACTCTTTATTTTGGTGATTTGGTTGAGTTATGTTGTTTTTGGGATTTGGGTAGGAATTGGTAGTTTGTAGGAAATAATGGGTAAATGGAGGTAATTTGAGAAAGGGGGAGGGTAGATAGGTTAGATAGGCTAAGGCGGCTAGGTGTGTAAAATTTTAGGGTTTTTGGGTGGGTAGATGGGTAGAAATAGGTAAAAAATGAGTTTTGGGGGCCGTGCGCGGGTTCGGCTCGGGTAGTGGACAGTGACCGATGTCGGTCACTAGGCGACCGGCATCGGTCGAAAAAAAAGGTAAGGTTCTGTTTGATCGAAACCGGTGTCGGTTTCGCATCGGCCGGTATCGGTGGGGTTGGGGTCGTGGGGGATTGTTGTGGGTTGGGTGGTTGAGTGGGTGGGTTGGGTTGGTTTGGTTTGGTTTAGGGTGGGGGTTGGATTGGGTTGGTTTAGGGTGTAGGTTGGATTGGGTTGGTTTAGGGTGTAGGTTGGGGGTTTAGGGACGAGGTTTTTGTGGGGTGGGTGGTTGAATGGGTTGGGTTGAGGTGGGTTGGTTTAGTTAGTTGTGTAGGGTTTAGGATTTAGGGTTAGGTTTAAGGTGGGTGTAGGATGGGATTGGGTTTTTGGTTGGGGTGGGTTGTTAGTTGTGGGGTTTAGGGTTTAGGGTTGGTTTGGGTTGGGTTGGGAGGGTTTAGGGTTTGGATTGGGTTGGTTTAGGGTGGGTTGGGGGTTTAGTTGGTGGGTTGGGTGGTTGAATGGGTTGGGTTGAGGTGGGTTGGTTTAGTTAGTTGTGTAGGGTTTAGGATTTAGGGTCTAGGTTTTTGTGGGTTGGGGGGTTGAATGGGTTGGGTTGAGTTGGTTGGGGTGGGTTGAGTTAGTTGTGTAGGGTTTAGGGTTTAGGGTCTAGGTGTGAAGGTGGGTTGGGATGGGATTGGGTTTAGAGTTTGGGGTGGAGAAAGGTGAGGTGTGGGTTTAGATTTTGGGTGTTACAAAAGGGGGTTTAGATGGTAAAGTAGGTGTTATAATAAAGAGTGGGTCTAAGAATGTGGGTTGGTTTTGCAGGCACGTCAGCAGTTGACGATGCGTGATAGGATGCCTCCACTATTGAGTCGGATGAGGCCACACATATCTGCGGCGCATTGGGCCATCATGCGCGAGGTAGGACTTGGCGGGGTCCAGAGGTACAGAGCGATAGACAGAGATCACAGCCTGATGGTCGCCCTCATCGAGAGATGGGATCCGGCGGCCAATGTGTTCCATCTCCCGGCCAAGGAGATAGCGGTCACATTAGAGGATGTGTATCGCATCCTGCGGCTCTACCGATCGAGGAGAGGCCGTTTTCGGTAGGTCGAGAGGCTATGGATAGCATCTGCTGCAGTTTTGGGGATGCGGCGCGCTTACATATCATAAGCGCGAGCATTGGATATGGTGACATGTACGCGCAGAGACACAGACATGAGACACGGCTTGCCGTGTTGATGATGATAGGGATCACCTGCTTCGCCCTCCCGGATTCAGAGGGAGGCCGCTTCCCACGGGCATTGATGGGGGTGCTACTGGAGATGGTGGAGGAGCACACCTGTTTTGCATGGGCACCAGTGTATCTGGTGCAATTATCTGAGGAGTTATGGGGCTATCGCTTAGAGGAGCGATTTGGTATTTGTTCTACATTTTTGTTGCACTGTTGGGCATACGAGCACATCGTATGCATCAGGCCGGTAGGGCTACCCCAGCAGCCAGGGCCACAGGTCGTGTACCGATATGGATTTCAGAGGTGGTTGGGGATCGTGGGCCAGCCACGAGCAGTTGTTGCAGGTCGGGATGTGGCCTACTATAGACATATGTTAGAGGGCCTTACAGCAGTAGACATTATATGGAGACCCTACAGAGGTCACCGGCTGGCGAGAGGCCCGCGTGCAGTGCGCGATCCAATATACATTACGGATAGCGGGGCGGAGGCCGGGAGAATCGGCGGATACCCTTAGAGAAGTAGCGAGCGAGATGGGGCTGCCACGGGGCGAGCCACCTCCCTTCCCTCGGTCAGGAGGGATGATGTAGAGGCCCCTGCACTGCCCACTGCAGCCTTGGGATCAGGCCCAGGTAGCGGAGAGACCAGCGGTGAGGTGTGGATGATGCAGTGCAGTGCGGCGGCATCTGAGTGCAGTAATGCAGTGGCGAGAGAGAGCGAGATAGTACACTTTCTTGCGGCCGGGACTTAGCTGCGATTCTGCGAGAAGATCAGCTCGGGCGAGTGCAGCTATTACGAGGGGGAGTTAGGCTGCTGCCGAGCACGAATAGGGTCTACGAGGCAGCTAGCTTGAGCTCGAGTACGAGCACGGCAGCACCACCACCACCGGCCAGCCATGCCACGTGCGAGTGCAGTACGAGCGGCCGTACGCAGCGGCGGCACCCACGGCCCAGATACCACCACGGCCACGAGTGCGAGTACGAGCGAGCGGCACCTCCACCGGCACCACAGCCACGAGTGCGATGCGAGCTCGAGATATTGGTGTTAGGTGCGAGGGACCCCCCGATTCCTTGATGGCGCGAGATCGTTATATGGAGGTTAGAGCAGAGGCCCGTTATTATCAGGATATTCTTGATAGTAGCGGAGTCGAGTATCAGGCGTATGCAGCGCATAGGGCGGAGACCTCGCACAGCCAGAGATCTCAGGGAGGGGCAGCTACAGCTGGCGTGTCCGTGACAGGCAGGAGGCGAGAGGCACCACAGGGACCAGCGGGGAGAGGTGCGAGGCGGTGGGGAGAGGCGATAGATCCCGACATGGTTTTGTATAGGGACATGGGCAGCACCTGCGAACCGAACAGGTTGTATTGATAGAGGCCTGCGTGCCTACACTTATTCATTGTTTTGATTTATTTATTTATTATATACCGGCCTGCGAGCCGAGTACGGGTTGTACATTTGATACCGGCCTGCGAGCCGAGTATATTTTTGATATGAGAGACCGGCCTGCGAGCCGAGTCGATATTTTTGGTAGGTATTGCGGCCTGCGTGCCGGCTTTGGTATATTATGAGATCACAGAGGCCCCGATGTAGGGCACATTGTATTTTTGAAAACTGGGATATATATATATATGATGTTTTGATCCACATGCTGTGTTTAAAATGTGTTGAAATAAATGGTTGGTAATATATAGAATGTGTGATGAGTTTAATTGACATGTTGATAGATAGATGATGCTGATGTTTTTGTTTGTTTGTGCGTATATATGAATGTCAGGTTATGTGATAAATTGGTGGTTTTGTGACAGTGTGATATATGTAACTGATGAGTTGGATCTAAATGATGTATAGAGTGATAGTTTTTTGGTATCTGTAGTTGATGGTTTGTTTATTTATAAAATAAATGATGTTGATGAAATTGTAATGCTATGTGTGGTGGATGAACAAAATGTGGTAAATTGTGTTGTTTATGCAGGCAAAGAGGCGGGCGCGACAAAAATTTAGAGGAGAAATGAAGAAAAGAACCCTGTTTCAAAAAGGAAGGTGTGTAACCGATATCGGTTAGGGAACCGATATCGGTAGTCATAGACCGATACCGGTCAACTAACCGATACCGGTTATTTAGGTATGAGCTTTTCTAAAAATAGAAAAGCTAGGGTGGCAACTTAAGTTTTAATTTTAGAGCCATGCAAGAAGTTAAATACGCGACGCGACGCTTTTTGGCCCGAGACGCGAGGGATTTGCATGAGAGATTTGGGTGAGAAGGAGAAAAGAGAGGAAAGTAAATGTGATCAGGTTGAGGCGATTTGGGTGATCATGAAGGAGAGAAGCAGAGCAAGAGAAAAGTAAATGTGATCCGAGGTTCGTTTGTGATTTAAAAGACAAAGTTAAGATGAAAAGGTGGTGATCATGGCGGAATGAGGAGAAGCATGGATCCGAGCAGAGGCAGCGAAAGACAAGGGGTGGTGACCTCAGGCGAGCGAGGAGAAGCATCCAGCAGGCTGCAGAGGGAAGACAAGGGCCACCTCAAGCTGCTGCAACCCAAGAGGTATCATTTTGTTTGTGATTTAACTACTGCATGTTTTGTGAATAAGATGGGGGAGAGTAGGTGGGTAGATATGAGAAAGAAAACATGATAACAAGGGTTGCAGGTGAGGTAAGTGTTACAGGGTAGGCAATCAGGGGTTTCAGGTATGTTTGCATGTATAAAAAGGAATAAACGAGCAAATTATTGTCGTAGGTGGTTGTTTTTAGGGAAGGTGAATATAATTGACAGTGACCGGTAGCGGTTAGGGAGAACCGGTATCGGTTACTTAACCGATATCGGTTATGTATAACCCAGTGCGATTCTTGGAGAAATTTCCAGAATGTTTGAAAAAGACTCTAATGGATTGAATGGTTGTTTGTCGTTTTTGGCGTATGCAGGCAGAGACAGGGTTGAGGATGAATGATAGCGTGCAGTAGCTGTTATTATGTAATCCGGCGGATGTAACACCAGTGGAATGGACATTGATAAATCGTTTGGGGTTAAGTGGAATCCGTTATTATTCACGAATCGCGTAACCATGGTATGTTACAGAGCGATTGAGAGATGGAATCCGAGACAAATACCTTCTATCTGCCCAGCGGGGTGAAATAGCATAACATTGGAAGATGTGTTTGGATTTTGAGACTCCCTATTACGGAGAGCCATATATCGAGGCACTACCTAGCGCGGCACGGGAGCGATAACAGCAATATTTGGTCCATACGCATGAGATTTGACACGGAGGAGTTTATCGTTTTCATATGGGGTAATGTATACGGCACACCACGAGGAGACAAGGTTAGCGATATTAATGATAGCGGTAGGGTATTATGCATTACCGAGGCGGAAGGAAGATTTCAAAGGCATTGATGTGTGTTATCGGGAGATGATAGAAAGGAATGTGACTTTTGCATGGGCACTGCGTATTTAGGCGGAGCTATACGAGGGGTTTATGGGCTTGTAGGCGAAATCACGAGCGACCTTTGGATAGTTCATACTTATTACCTTTGTTGGGCCTATGAGCACATTGTTTGTGTGCGACCAATGATAGGCGATCCATCCAGCGAGAGAGGCCGGAGTCACGAGAGGTTGGGATTGACGATGGTCGAGGCAGAACAAGAGGCCGATCCCGAGGCCGTGTGCGGGTGATATTGAGTATTACGAGGCGGTATGGGAGAGAGTGAGCGGTTGCGGATATCTGTTGGAGGCCATACGGAAACTATATGGTAACGAAAATCATAGGCGAGGAGTTGAGAGGTGTTGAGCGGTTGAGGTGGATCGCGGGGCACGAGCCGGTGAATATGAGAGGATTCCTATAGATCGCGTGCGCGACAATTTGGATTTGTGCGGGACATACCACGAGGCTTATAGACCATATATGAGGATCGATGCGGCGGCATTCTCACCACCCCCGGCCAACACCTCGAGAAGGGCACGAGGAGATAGCGGCCGATCGCGAGGTAATGGATGCGGGAATGACAGAGGCCTATAGATTATGGTGGGTAGCAGAAGCTGCGAGGTGTACGTGGCGCCACGACATAGCGGTGATTACAGCGAGAGGGATCGTCTGCAGCGTTTGGTTCAGCAGCTCAAGCGCGAGTGAATGAGACAAGAGGATTGGTAGTGGTTGCGGAGTCACGGGCGGCGAGACTAGAGGCTGGAGTTCTCCATGCGAGAGGCGTATTCATATGTTACGAGAGAGATTGGCGAGATCGGTGGGCGGTACCAATAACGCAGTACCTTTGAGGACAGAGAGGCCCGGCGAGAGGGTCGTCGCGATCACGATCATCACCTAGTTCGGGATGAGTTGTGATGAGTGCAGTATATGTTAGCGAGTATGAGAATAAATAAGGATGCCGACTGCGTGTCGATGATAAAGAAGATGTATTTGTTTAACATCTAAATAAAACTGAATATGTATGTTGATTTGAGTTATGATAATAATAAGATTGTCGGTGTTTTGATTTTCGGTGTTTGAAAAAGGATAAAGAGAAATGTGATTAAAATAAAAATACACAAAAATATTTATATTCACCACACAAGATAGGTTATGGTAGGGGATGGTCGAGCTAACCTTGGGAGACCCCATGTCTCCTAAGTGCTGCCTACATAGCCCATTGCACAAAGCAAGGAAGGGCCTCAGACCGATGTAGTTCTCCCTTAGGATCAGGGAGGGGTGAATTTAGGCAATTTGGTATGGTTTAGGCAATTGGTCGTTTGGTAAAAATTTGATGTTGGTAGGGTAATGTTGTTGGTGCTGGTAGGATAATGTTGTTGGTGTAGGTATAGGTAAAGCAAAGGTTAGCATACCCAAGTAGGAGGGAATAGTGTCCTGATTAAGATCAACACACAATCCTAGATGCGAGGCAAAGCGGAAAGAGTGTTCCGTAGGTGAAAAGAGCTAAACAAACCACACAACGTAGAACGAGCCTGAAGCCCTAAGTGCCGTGCATAGACGAGAAGTCCATAGTTGAAAAGAGTTGTATGATCACAATATATCAGGTGTACGTTACGTCCCTTGAGTTGAAACAAATGGTGAGGTGATGTGGATGATATAGCGGAGGTACAAAGAACTTGTTATAACGAAAGAGAACCTACCCTAAATAGACAAGTCCATGACCCAAAAAGTTCTTTTGAATGAGGCTTTTATTTTATTGAATGTAGACTGATCGATGCGGGAAGTCTACAAGGGATATTGATTGTTTTATTCTTGAGGTCTTCACGAAGGCGATCAATGCGAGAAGCTTGATAAAAGCGGCTGTGTATAAATTGTCCTCCTCGGGGAGCGATCTATTTATAATGCGAGATATGATTTTAGTGCATAGCTGTCCTTGGGGAGCGATCTATTTATAGTAGCAGCAATAGTTTGGCATATAGCTGTCCTTCGAGGGAGCAGTCTATATTTAATTTAGATGACTAGATATTCATTTGGCGTGAAGCATCTAGTTTAGTAGGAAGTTTGACTCAAGAAAATCCCTTAAGAATACGGCTTATTTTAATACTTTGAAGTCATGGACTAGACTAAAGAAGGGAAGGCATCATCAAGGGGAGGTGCGAAGTGATTTTGATTTTATTCGGAGATATAGAAAACAAAGCGTATGTAGCGGTAAATGAGCTCAAGGGACGAGCAGTAGGTAGATAAGAAGTGATATAACACTAGATTCAACAGTAGAATGGTCGAAGATGCAAGGCATTCAGGGGTTCGAGCTCGGAGTTTACCATTAAAAAGCGAAGCTAAGCGATAAGTACCGATCCATAGGTATGAGTGATTATATAAGGCCCAATCCAATTGGGAGCAAATTTTCCACGTTTGCTCTTTTCTAGTTTGGTTACATGTTGATTCTCTTTGAGAACAAGATCACCAACCTTAAAGGTATGCTCATGAAGTCGCTTATCATAAGCACGTTTGATGCGTTTTTGATAGATTTGAAGGTGATCAAGAGCTGTAAGATGGCGTTCATCAAGAAGCTCCAATTGGGCTAACCGCTCTTGGCGGAAATCATCGTTGGTGAGAATATCCTGAAGAGATATTCTAAGGGAGGGTATTTGTATTTCGAGAGGCAAAACAGCCTCGGTGCCGTATACTAAAGAAAAAGGTGTGGCATTAGTAGAAGTACGAATGCTAGTACGATAAGCCCAAAGGGCAAAGGGAATGTGATCGTGCCAATTTCTTCCAGATTCATTGACAACTTTCATGAGGATTTTGGTTAGTGTTTTATTAGAAGACTCGGCTTGCCCATTGGCTTGTGGATAGTAAGGTGATGAGAAACTAAGTTTGATACCAAAGTTGTCACAAAGGTCTCGCAACAACTTGTTTTTGAAAGATTTTCCATTATCATTATCGGGCGGTGAGGAACACCAAAGCGGACGAGATAATGTGGTGGTTAATGAACTTCGACAATTTTTCTTTTTGATTGAAATGAGTGGAATAGCCTCCACCCATTTTGTGTAATATTCGGTCATTGTGAGTATCCAACGGTGACGTTGTGAAGAGGTTGGGTGAATCTCACCAATAAGGTCTAAACCCCACTTTGTGAGAAAGGCCAAAGATCTCGGCGATCGGAGCGGGTGGCTAGGAGTATGTTGAAGGTTGGCATGTTCTTTGACACATAACACAACGCTTAACATATTCGTAGCAGTCGTTATTGAGAGTAGGCCAATAATAACCAAGGCGAAGGATTCGTTTGGCCACGGCAAGGCCGCTAAAATGTCCACCACAAATACCGTCATGGACCTGTTGGATGGTATGAGTGGCCTCCATGCCAGTTAGACAGCGAAGGAGGATACCATCAAAGCCACGTTTATAGAGGAGTCCCCCCATGACAACATAACGCGAAACACTTTTAAGAAAAGCACGTTTGCCGTTACTAGTAAGATCAGGTGGGAGGACAGAGATTGTAAGGTAGTCGTGAAATTGGTGGTACCAGGTATCCTGTGAATTAGTAGACACAGTATTTATCATACAAACTATCGGGGTTGAATAGGATGGGGCAAAAAGTTGTTGGACCACGACGAATAATTCAGAGTCAGTTGGCGCGGCGGGAATTTGCGAGGCTAAGCACGCCATAGTATCCGCAAATTTGTTAGTGGAGCGGGGAATGGTTTGTATAGAATAGTGGGTAAATAAAGCTAGAAGTGATTCTACATAGTGTTTGTATTTTTGAAGTTCCTCGTTTTTGCATTGGTAGACGCCCATAACTTGATTGACTACCAATTGAGAGTCGCCAAAAATGTTGATAGATTTGATACCTAAGTGTAACGCAACTTGGAGACCCAGAACAAGGGCCTCGTATTCTGCTGTATTATTAGTGCAAGGGAAATCAAGTCGGAATGAAAGAGGCATAGGTTCAGCGTTGAGAGGAATGAGAACAACGCCAGCTCCTCCGCCGCGCTGGCATTTAGATCCATCGAAGAAGAGGGTCATTGGGTACGACTCCTCCGTGAGGAAAGAGTAGCGATGAGTTCGTCGGGAAATGTGAAATTGGTAAATTGTTCCCCGATGCACGGAGCGTCCATGAAGTTGGTGCGATGGTTTGTCCTTTGATTGATTTACGGTGGATAAACTCAAGGTCGAGGTCGGCGAAAGCATGAGCCATCTAGCAATGCGTTGGTTCGAGATGAGGTTTGGCGTACATGTAATGGATGGGAGTGCAGTATTGGTGATGACGAAAGTCTTGTGATTTAGAAGGTAGTGTCGGAGTTTGGTGGCAACGAATGATAGGGCAAGGCACAATTTTTCTACATGTGTGTACCTAGTCTCATAGTCCACCAAAGTACGACTTATATAATAAACGGCTTGTTCGTGATTCTCAGAGTCACGATGTGCAAGCATGGCTCCTACAGCGTGGTCGGTGGCGGAAAGGTAAAGGTAGAAAGGGCGGTTGTCTTGGGGTGGGATAAGCACGGGTGGCTGTAAGAGATAAGCTTTGAGAGCTTCGAAGGCTTGGTGACATTCTTCGCTCCATTGGAATGCAATATCCTTTTTAAGGAGGTGATGGAAAGGTTGACACCGATCCGAGAGTTGGGAGATGAAACGTCGGATAGATTGGAGCTTACCTTGTAAACTACGCAGTTGTTTGAGATTTTTGGGTGGGGGCATTTCTAGGATAGCTTTGACTTTCGATGGATCGACCTCAATGCCACGCAAAGAGACGATAAAGCCAAGAAGTTTTCCCGAAAGAACACCAAAGACACATTTCTTCGGTTGAAGGCGGACAGAATATTGTAACAGGCGATCAAAAATAATGGTTAAAACATCGAGATGTTCACTACGATGTTTAGACTTGCCAAGAAGATCGTCGACATAGTCTTCAAGGATAGTGTGCATAATGTCATGAAAAATGTAGGTCATAGCCCGCTGATAGGTAGCACCAGCATTCTTAAGGCCAAATGGCATGACACGATAACAAAAGGTTCCCCAAGGAGTTATGAAGGCAGTCTTGTGTTGATCGGCAGGGGCGACCAAAATTTGGTTGTATCCTGAAAAGCCATCCATGAGAGAAAGCATTTCATGACCCGCAGTGAGATCAACAAGTTGATCAATACTTGGGAGGGGGAAGTCATCCTTAGGGCAAGCGAGGTTAAGATCTCGGAAATCCGTGCATATCCGAAGTCCCCCCGTCGCTTTCGTGACAGGTACGATGTTAGAAATCCATTGAGGATAGTCAATAGGCAGAATGAAGGAAACAGAAAGGAGTCGTTGGAGTTCCTCTTTGACCAAGAGAGCAATGCGTGGATGCATTTTTCTCAATTTCTATTTGACTGGTTTGGAATCGGGGTTTAGGGTGATGTTATGGACGGCAATGGTAGGATCAATTCCTGGCATGTCAGCGTAAGACCATGCGAAGCGCTTGGTTGCGAAACACGAGAGAAAGGTAGTAAAGGCGGCTTGTTCTGATGTGTTAAGGGATTGTCCAATCTTCACTATGTGAGGATCTTCCTCCGTGTGGATGTTGATTTCTATAGTAGATTCATTCAGCATAGTTTGGGTTTCAGATGGTAGGGCGCGTTGAATATAAGAATCATCCGCGCCCAGGTAAGTGAGTATGGAGTCGTCATCCTGGCATTCAACAACATTAATCAAAGGCGAATCCTCTTCGATCATGTCTGGATACAGAAGGGGAAGAGAAGATGGGTCCTCATTATCGCGTTGATAAGTGAGAGGACCTATGAAGATAGCATTTATGAAAAAAAAAAGTTAGGAGGGATAGATTCAGGGTCCATCGATTCTGTGGGTGATGATGGCAAAGTAGGTGATGATGTTTCGGTAGGGGCAACGTCTTCCTCTTCCAGGATACAGCTGACAGGAGGTGTCTCTTGTGTAGGTGTTTCGGAAAAACCGAGACCACTGCGATCATTATGTTTGCGTGTGGTCACGGGAATGAGTGTATGTCGGCCTTGTTCGTAAAGGCCAAAACCAAAGCCTTTCCACGCACAGCGAGTCAAGAAGGTGAGGGCGAAGCGACGATTTGTCAGGTATTGAAAATCGGATTGGAAGGGAACCACACCAAGAGGAGGTTCAGGGGTAATGGAGGATGTGTCAACACCCCCATACGTTAGGTTAGTGCGGCAATGGGGTGGTCCGTAAGAGATTACCTCCCCCACGCGACAGTCGTAGGTGGGATGCGCATGTAATTGTCCGTACTCCTGCGGGGTAGGGAAAGAACTAACGTTATATAGGCGGTACTCCCCCAGCGTGAGGCGATGAAAAACATCTACTAAGGGGTCGGAGGTTGGGATGTTAGCTGCGGGAAGAGAAGTGGTTTGTGCGATGGTGGTTTCATCAGTTGAAGGCGTAGGTGCAGTTGAGGTGGATGGTTGAGGTACATTTGAAGAGGATGGTTGGGTTGAATGTATGGGTGTCTTAATTGGTATAAGCACATCATTTGGGCGATATAACATATTGCAAGTTTTGAAGGGGGGAGGATCAGCTTTTACAGTGTAGGACTTCCCCTCGTACTCAAATTTTATGCATCGATGTAATGTTGAGGGAACGCATCCCATGGCTCGGATCCAAGGACGACCCAGCAATATATTATATTGGAATTCTCCTTCAAGGACATAGAAGAGTTCGGGTAAAGTACGTGGTCCTACGCGAATGTTGAGGATCACGGTGCCTAAGGTAGAAGTAATAGCGTCATTGAATGATCGCAACATGATGGGGTTGGCACACATGCAACTAGAAGGGATGTTCATTTGTTGGAAGGCTTTTGAAGAGATGATGTTTAGGCTAGCGCCCCCGTCAATCATAACCCACGTACTCGAATGTCTCGGACGTAGCGGAAATGAAAAGAGGCGAGGTCGGGGTCTTACGCACCAAAGTCGATAATTTCATCTTCCGAGAAACTAACCGCGGCGGCTTGTTGTTTTGAGACGAAGTGGTGGGGAGATGGATTGTTTGGTGAGAGAGCGCGTGATTGGGTGTTAGAATGGAGGCAGGCGGGGGTTTCGTTGGGTAAAACCTCTATCCCTTGAAGGATCTCAACGAGAGCTTGTCGATGAGATTCAGAAGTCTGAATGAGATCATATAGTGTCATTTTTACGGGCGATTGATGAAGCTGTTTGATCATGGTTCGGTGGGCAACTCCATTAGAGACGGGATAGGTGGGTCCGCGAATAACCACTTTAGGTGGTGGTGTAATCGGGATGGTTGAAGGAGAAAGAGATGCCGCAGGTGTGTTTTCTTTCGCTTTCCCATTGTTTTTCTGTCCTCGAGTAGCGACACTAATCATATTAATCTCGTAGACCTGAGATGAAGAAGATGGTTGGGATAATTCATGGTCTTTAAGAGGTGGGGTTGTAATAATGATCGATCTTGGTGAGGCGGGGACAGATGGTATAGTAGAGGGAATTGACGCTAGAGGTCTCTCCCTTCGTAAGTTGTCTTTCTTAATCTTTCTATCCGGAAGAGGTGACTGGCGAAGGATGGTTTTTAGAGCTTTGCATCCTTCCACATCATGTCCAGGTGTGCGGTGATAGGCGCAGATTTTAGACTCATCATAATCCACAGGTCGGGGCTTAGACGGGTCATAAGGTCTAAGTGGAGGTAGGGAGATGGTCGCATTCTCCACCAACATAGCAAGGATTTTGGCGTAAGATCCTTTGAGTGGGTCAAAATCAGAAGAAGATGAGGGTATTGATTGTGTGGGTTGTGGTAATGTTTGGGCGTGTTTAGTTCGTATGGGTGGTGGTTTAGCCGAGGGGTGCTGACACATGTTTTTCACTAAACGTGGTTTCTTGGACACAGAAGTTACGTTCAGCTGGTTAGATGATGAGGCTACAGATGGCATGGTAGCGGGAAACAACCACGGAGAAAGGGGAGTGACAGAAAATAAATCCTTTGATGATGGGATTGGTTTAGGGTTGATAGGTGGACCGGATACGCGGGGTAACGATGTTGTGATACCCTTTGATCTCTGTATAGGTGTAAAAGGCGTAGGTCGTTTTGCAGAAAACAAAGGAGGTATGATATATTGGTGTAATGTGGAGGGATGAGGTCCCAATATGGAAGGTGGGTGTGATGATGAGGGTTTTAATTGTGATAGAGACCCGGATTGCGTTCGTCTCCTAGGTGGCGGGACGGATTTATTTTTGGATAGATCGAGTCGCTTAGGCGGGTGTGTTAGGCCCAGGCATTGGCAGGTCCCAAGCGTAGGGAAGATTTGGCTAAGTTAATAGAAGTGGAAGGGGCATTTGGTAGAGGTGAGGGGGTGAAGGTGAGAACATGGGCATTTTAAGCTTTTGTAGGCACTTCGGGTATATGGTGGAGGCATCAGGATTGGTTGTTTGCATTTGAGTAGAATACGGCGTACTCAAACGTTCCCATAGGGCTCGTCTATCGTCTGGAGACTGACAGTCCTCTCGTGTGAATAGGAACTTTGGTATGGAAGAAAGGTGGGTTGTGATTCCAGGTCCATTGTGGGAGTGATACGGGGGTAGATGAGGCACTGTATCAATAGATGTTAAGAGGTCGACGGGTTGTTGAAAAGATTTAGGTGATGAGGGACTAATAGGCAGAAGGGCATGTTGGAGGGGGTCTGTCATGGCTAAAGAATTTAATGATGTCGGTGCGAGAGATTTCTCCTCTAAGGATGTCAAAAGGAGTGGTGAGCCTTCCTCTTGTGTAGCAAGTGGTAGAAGGGACGTTTGGGAAATAGATAAATTAGATAGCATCCGCTCACAGTCTTGTAGGGATGTGGTGTAAGAAGACTCATTGATGAGAAGAGAAGCCTGGGCAGTTAACTCTTCTATGGGTAAAGGAATGATTTCGCTTTGGCTTGATGGTGGTAAAGGAGGTTCGGGCTCCTGTGTTAGTGAAGAGGCTTGATTCAAAATTTTCTCGATAGAGGCTTTTGGCTGAGAATCGAAGACTGCATGGATCTCATGAACACTCTCCTCAGCTAAGATATCTTGGTTCACGTTGCTGCTGGACGAGTGATTCGGGAATGGCTTGTTGAAAATTTTCAGATTTCGGTTAGCAGGGGCGTTAGGATTATCGAGTGTTATATCCCCTGCATCAACCATTTCCTGCACTATGTTTTTCAACATCTTGCAGTTTTCATGACTATGTCCTTTTACGCGGTGAAAGTTACAAAAGTCATTTTCTTTGTACCAGGAAGGTATTGCGCGGGTGGAGTCAAACCCAGAGTGAGGTTTAACAGGGGGCAAGGTGATAGCCCCAGCTTTGAGCAATTTCTCCAATATCACATCATAGGTTTCTCCCAAGGGAGTGTAGCTGATGGGTTCGGCTTTGTATTTATAGGTGGTTTTTGGTGGAGTATTGGACGGTGGTTGGGATTTGACCATCACTGCGTGGACAGCTCCTTTTGATTTAGAAGAGGTGGACGCGTGAGGAGTGGTGGTATTTGGTTTATTGGTAGAATCAGGAGTTCGGAAAGTGGAGTTCTTGTTGCGCACCGCAGTTTCTCTTCCTCTAAGGCTCGAATTTCTAATTTTCGAGCCATAGTAAAACCTCGTCGAATGTACGGAAAGTTTGAATTTGGAGGGTAGGGGAGATGTGCTTAGCGCAGGCCCGCGTAAACAGGTTCGATAAGTTCGGTTTGAGGCAAGGCATACGTAAGTTGGTTGATAAGGCCCGCCATCGTCCAGCGAAATCTGCGATAGATTCGTCTTGAATTGTCGGATGGCATAGAGTCGATGTGATAGATACTTTCTTGGCAATGTTAATGGAGAAATGATCCAAGAAAGATTGGGCTAGTTGGTTAAAAGAGAAGATTGAGTCTTTGGGTTAAAGCACTTGTACCACTCAAGCGAGGCCACGATAAGGACATGGGAAAGGTGCGGAGTAAGGCATCATCATGGGCAATCAAATAACAAGCATGTCTAAATGATCGCAAGTGTTGTTGAGGATCCTCTTCTTGTTAAAACGAGTAAACTTTGGCAACTCCCATTGAGGAGGATATGAATGAAGGGGGACGAGAAGGGTGAATGGGCTCCCGACAAACTTGCTCGTATGTCAAGCGCTACGACTTCTGAAACGGAAGCCTCCAGGTTTTGCATTTTGTCCATCATTTGCTTGATGAAATCTGTGGTTGGATGAGGTGATGGTGCCACAGAATAGGGATGTCCCATATAAGGTGTTGAGGTTACTGGATACGTGTATGGGAATGAAAAGGTAGGCGGAGCTTGAGAAGGAAAGCTCGTTTGAATAGGTGGCGAGAGAGTAAGTCATGAATGGAGTGGTCTGAAAGAGAGACGAGATAGGGGCAGTTGGTGGTGGCGATACGTGGGGCCCCAGGTTAACCAAAGGAAAGCTAATCGGGGTCGTATGAACCTCTGAAGCTGTCGGATTGGGAGACGGGGCTAGTGATGCAGGAAGTAAGGTATTGTTATCAGGAGGAGTAGGAGCTAAATGAGCAGCTATACTAATAGGCATGCCCATAAGGAGCTGACCATCAGGCGTACGGTCAGGGGTATGAGACAAATAGTATTATGCAGTATTTGGGATTAGCATCCGAGAAATTTGGCAAAGTCCTTGTCTCCTACAAGAATTTGGGGATCTCACTTGGTGTATGCAGTAGGGTTCCCATAGAATGTGAAGGGGGTGATTCGAGGCGAAGACACAGAAGCGGGCATGTGAAACCATGGCGGCGGCTTGCTTCAGTGATGACAACCATAGACTAGAACACCCGGAAAGTTTCAATCTATCAAGAACAAAAACAACCTCGAATGGTGAATTTGGCAAGTTTGCTTGGTTTGTCGGGGGCTGATGAAGACGATGGCGATATCGGTTTACTAACCGCTGTCGGTCACAGGGGAAACGACGTCGGTCCTTTAATCGATGCCGGTGTAAAAAAAATCTAAGACAAGAAGATACAAAGGGGCTGCTAATTTGTTTTTTAGCAACGTTGAGTATTTTATCAACTTATTGATCACGAGAGACAAAGTATGTGACAGAGAAAAGCGATTTGAAAACAAGCAAGCAAGATGCACACGCAAATCTAGAGATTAACCCTAGGGTTAATTTTAGTTATCGTGGGCTTATGCCTTTAGACGTAAGATGATGTCGAGAATCCTAAACAAGAGACTTAGAGGAAATGTCAAGTTTGTTTTGGCTTATAAGGTTACCTCAATCGGGCGGAGGAATACCGCGGAAAAGGGGGGATGTTTGAGCTGTTGTGTTAATTGTGAAGTGATTCGGTATGTGTTGTGCAGTGAAACTAAGGTTAATTTCCTGTCAATACCGTGGATATCACCCCCACGTGTACGACCTGTTACTTAATCTATGTTCACTAGAATTGGAGAACAACAAGCAGGAATGCAATGCACGTGTTTTAAAACCCAAATCGAAAGTGATATTCGATGAAGCAAAAGAGATGACTTTCACTAATGCGAAACCAGGAAAGCAAGACAAATTCTTTACTAAAATATATAACAAAAACAGCAACAGCAAATATGCTTCCTAAAATGAAAATAAGCAAGAGAAAGAAACCCAAAATGGGTCCCACCGGGCGTGCCAAAATGTTTCACTCGGAAATGCTTCGTTCCTTATAGAAACAGATAAGGTTAGGGTTAGGAGGAATACCTGTAGAATGTCGAGATGATGTGCGCGTACCGTAGAGAAAGATCAGGCTGACTGCGAAGAACTCCTTTTTGTCTTGGAAGGACTACCTGCAAATAAGAACACAAGACCACAAGATTTTGATTAGATAGTAAATGAGGGAACTGCCTTGGGCCCAGGAAATATGAAACTTCCTTTCGAAGGTGGTCAGTTCCCCTGCCGATATGAGTTAACACAAAATACTGTAAAATATCAATTAAATTGCTTGGCTGAACTGGGTAGGGGAAAGGCTGTTTTTCCTGGTTTTTGATCAAAGGAACCGATGCCGGTTACCTATAACCGATGGCGGTTACTGATAACCGATACCGGTGGGTTCTAGGATCTTCTGGGCTGGTTGTGGAGTTTGTAATGGCTGATTTTTGGATAGTTTTTGGGAAACGGGATGGTTAGAAACAAAAGAATGACAGCTAGAGGCAATGGTACGTTGGATAATGGATCCAGAAACGGATTTGGGAGGACTGTAATTCCAAAAGCATAAGAAATGTTATAATGGAGGACATGCAAGATGTAACTTACTGGTTTTTGACGAAGATGCCAGTTGATCTCCTTGGCTGCCAACTCTTCTGGTTTCTTCACTCGTCTCTGCTTGGTCAAGTGAAGTTCTGGACTCTGCTAATCGCTTTGGACTCTCCTTTGATTCAAAAATCCTTCGACTGATCTCCAAAATGAAATTCCGATCCGTTGTTTTGGTTTGGGGAGCCCATTTACAGGGAACCGATGGCGGTTACGTAACCGACGGCGGTCGAGTAGAACCGCATCGGTTAGGAAAAAAGTAGCTATTTTTAGTAAAATAGCCCACCTTCCCTGCTTTTCTCCCGAGAGATCAGTTGCGGGCTTGGTCAAGTGGCTAGAAGGTCGGCTTTGGGTGCGAGTAAGGAGGCATTAGTTATGGATGTGAGTCTAGACCAAGTCATGGGTCCTAATTAGGTTAGTTTAGGGTTAGGGCTAAGTCATGGTGAGGTGGGCAAGTGAGGTGGCGGGTAAGGTGATGTGGATTTATCAATTATGAGGTAATTAATAAATAATTGTGTAAGGTTTAGGTGATGAGTTTAGGTTGCGAGATGAGATGTGGGTCACAAGGGATCGTAAGACACGAATTTTGGGAAACCCTTAAAGGGAAGAAAATCCACTTAACATATATTTATATTACTCAAAACAAAGGACTTATCTGAATATTACACATCACATCATATTTCTTTAGTGAGGCACCAACCCCGCAAGGAGCACTAACCCCTAGTTTAGTAGGGCACAAACCCCTATCTATTAAGGTGCCACCTTATAAGGAGGCTAAAACTCCTTAAGATGACTAGGATCCCACCTAGCCACCTGAAATGTATGATCAATTGATATCCTTGTTGCTTCAACAACTAATTGTGATCTATTTTTCAGCTCTTCTTCACACAAACTCTCTCAAATTGTTATCTCTCTCCTTCTTTTCTCAAACTTGCACCTTCACATGTTGATTAGATCTAATGACCTTACTTTAATTATTCTATTCTCTCCTAATATTCTCATCCTCTTCTCTAACCTACCCTTGATCCCTTACAACACCCTTCACACTCTCCTCTAGCTCATTCAAACCCATGCACACAAACTAGGTCTTCTTCTCAACTAGGTCATGTATGAATGACCTTCTCCACTGTCATCTTCATATCAGAATTAGGGTATATTCCTTCATCATTTTATATACACACTCACATATAATTCATTTATACCCTCATATCTAGCTCTTCCTTCCAAAATTCGTTGTTCTCCCATGTCTCTAACACACACAAATGAGCTCTCTAAACTTGCTTATATACATGACAAAGTTCCCAAACCATGTAGGTCAGCCTTCATATAAAAAATATCAAGAAAAAATAATACAAAAATCATGAGGACATAATATAAATGACCACATAGGTCGATCATATCACCAACATGCTCAAATCTCTCCATTAGGTCTCTAATAGGCCTAATTGCACCAAAAATCCATCTCACCAAAACCAAACTACTTTGAGCCTACATTCCCATCACTAAATCATTAAATAAATTCAATAACCTCATAGGATACGTCATCATGATTCCACCATACCTATAAATATCTACATCATCACCTCAAGCCATGAAACCATCTCAAGAACATGTTTGTTCTTGTGCACCAAACCCTAGACCTCAAAGATGAGGCTCAATACCACATCAGATGACCTCAACCATGAAATTATTATATATCACTAGAAATATCTTGATTTTAGATACATCACCATGTTCTCATATATCCATAAATAATACATTAGATGCCTCAACTAATCTCTGTAAGAAAATTACTCAAAACTTCCATTTCATCCCCAAAAACTAGTCTTCAAAGATAGGGCACACTTTTCATCTTAGGACCTAAACCATGATCTAAAAATATCATATAAATTTATTATAACTCCCATGATTCAATAAATGGTAAATTATTCAATATGTTAAATGGGAAATATTTTCACAAACCTGGGAAACATTTTTCACAATATGGAAAACTCTATATACTTACTTTTTGGGTGGCTCCTACATATGGTCACAAGCTCTAAAATACATAAATGGAAATATAGAAGAGTCCTCTACATCATAAAATCATCACATTAGTAAAAGGAATCAACAATGGGCTTGTAAAATTATTTTCTCTCAAGTCTCTTTCAACATAGGTTTTAAACACATAACATAGCAGTTTTGGTGTTAATGATGGTTTACAAAACTCTAACAATAAAATGAGATTGTTATTCTTGGAAAACTTATTAAATTTATTCCCTAACATCCTCTAAAAGCACAAACTCCCATGAAAAACTCACATGAGTGGGTGAGCATCTAAAGTTGACCTTAGAACTAGAAATTATTGTTTTGTGAAGTTGATAGATCCAAAAACAACTTTTCATAAATTATCTTCATCCTCTTGACCTCAAACTTGTTACACACCTCTACAATGAACTTATGTATAACCTCAAATTACTTTCCATGCTCTTCAACATTTGATACTCATTAGACACCATGAATTACCCATATCTCTTGCCTTCTCATAATGTAATTTCTTCAAAGTACCTTATGCCTATATTATACACCTGTAACACAACATATGAAACCTCAAAACACACTTCACATGCTTTTTTGACCTTATTTTCTTTATTTATCATGCTACAATACAACATGCATACTCTATGTCTAGGATTAGGCCTAGAGTGACCTGCTTCACCACATGACTTAGTGAAACCCGGACCTTATTATCACCTTATAAACACTTAGAAACCTTTATCACATCTTCTTGGATATACTATACCTCATAAATTTATCCATACAACCTTTGGATTCCACACTCAAAACCTAATTTCTTGAGATGTGCCTTATAGCATACAAATGCACCATGAAAATATCAATACAAATCACCATGCAAATTCTTCATGCCACTAGACATCTCATACTAACTCAATGAACCATTGACAACATCATCCACTTACCTAGATGAACTAGACACCATTTGACATAAATGTGACACTTGACATCAATGACAACAAATAAGACACTCGTGTCTAATAATCTTCCTCCTTTTCATTGATGGCAACCACCTTCAAAAACATTGATGTCAACCACAAATGAAAACTCATTTAGACCACTCATTATTTATTTTGGAGTACACTCTCTCCCTTTTACATCTAATGACAAAGGCTACTATGAAAATGTGACAACAGACAACACCAAAGAATGCATACAAGAATTACTTGTAATTTTTAGTCATTGTACTCACTTTCTTCACTTCAATGGATTCATGGACCTAGTAGGAACATCTTCAATTCTACCCTTGACATCTTCACTTCTAAAAAATCATGTACTTAGAACTTGTTTTAGAATTGACAGGGCTCAACAATTGTAACTCTTGTACCATCTATAAATTCTTCTTCAAGCATACATCCGACACATTCATAGTCATACTCCTAAAGCCTAGAACAACAACCTTATATAATATCATACTCTCATTCACTGACACTTAGATCTTTTCACCTTCTTATGTATCAACTTATCTCCCCCTTGAACTGATCTCTCATCTTCCAATCCCATACAATTTTGCAAAAACAAATATTCAAACATTTTTCCATACTAGTTCAAAAATATCATTTTAGGTCTTCATCATGAATTAAATTTCAAGAAACATACAAATTCATACCTTTAAGATCATTCTTTGATTAGGTAACCATCAATCATGTCTTCAACCTTGACATTCTTCCTTGATGTCCATACACCCTTCTTGAGAAAAATAAAAACATACATACCTTTCTTCATCAACCTATCTCCTTTCTCTTACAACTCATATATTATTGTAATGAGGATTCAAACCTCATACCAATAACTTCAATCATCATACCTCAATCAATCAATAACTTGAAATTATCCCCTTGTCTAATACAATCTCTATGTCCTCATCTTACTGAGTACACTCAATCATTACTTTTATTAAGAATTTTAATACTTTTCTCAAATCATGCACACTATCACACACTTTGTTAGGATTTTTGATATACGTAGCTATCAAACTTAATTCCAATAGAAAAACTACTAACATTACTTTTCTATCATAAAAGCACAAGAAAGTAAGATATACCTTATTCTCTTGACATCATGGTGTGTAAAAATTCATAACTCGAGCTAGATAATTCATTAAATAAACTATATCATATGATTTCTCAACACCTTTGTGACTTAGACCTTGAAACATCTTTCATGATAGTTCACCGAACATGTATCCATATTCCCAAGCTCTTCCTCCTATTTACTTTCTTGTGTAGATGAGTTATGTATTATTGTACTTTCTTGACCTCATAATTGTCTTTAGAACATGTCTAATCTTCCCTTGAGACCATGCCCTCAAATTTTCTCTCTTCATGATGAGATTTATAGCCTATACTTGCTTCAATTTTGAAATCTTATAGTTACAAGAAATTTCACCTTTCATGTCTCAAACCAGTGACCTTGTCTTCAAGGGCACACCTCGAGATACAACATTTATATCCAAACATACCTTATTCATTGATAAAAATACCTTTTTTGGATTCAACTCGGACATTTCATACTTGTTATCTCAAGACCCTCATACTTGAACTTCGTCCACTTGCACAAATATCATAATATGGCACAAAATTCATGATACAAATTGACCACATACACCATATGTGGGCTCTAAAAGTTTAATCATGAAAACATAAGTCATAAGCATTCCTTTAAAAAATATTAGGACACAAATTCAAGTTTTCATACCTTAATACAACCAATTCTACTGTCTTCATACAAATTAGAACATATCACCCCAACAATCTTTTGTTCAAGTCTTTAATATTGCTTTTCACAACTCTATTGGGATCTCATGCATCACCTAGAGCTCTCCTTCTGGATAAAATTATCTTATAAACCTTGACGACTATTAACTTATCCAATCATGTTGATTACTTTCAAACATCCTTAGAATTTTGTGACACATACACACAAATTTTATCATTTTTCCATGATGTTAACTCTTATAATAACCTTATAGCACATTTTCAAATACATTGACATAATAAAACAAGTCACTAAACCTCCAATTCTAATTACCATAATTTCTAATACCTCATATTCTTATGTTATACCTTATGGCTAAGTTAGGAACACCTTATGTAGGTTGTCAAACATGAGAAAAAAATGTAATACAATATCCATTCAAGAAATCTTCCTAATGAATTTTCAAGACATCTCATTGACTTTATTAGCTTCCCATATTTTTACAAGGATAATATAAAAAAGAACCTCCCATACATGATGACACCTCTTGACAATCTAATCTAGCAATATCGACCTTCTTTCTCAAATATTGTTGGTCATTCAAACGTGCACTTGTGTTTCAGTGTCTAGAAGAGACGAGTTGTTTGAGACAACAATGGAACCATCTCCAAGTTTTGGGACCTTGTGCACTTGAGACAGATCTTCAAATAAGCCCAGCTTCCTCTATCTATTTCTAATACTATTGCTACTTCTAATTCTGGAAAGGAAAACTAAACTAATAATGCCAAGGGACCAAGGATAGAAGGATAACATGAAAGGAAACTACACTAAAAGGTGATAGCACTAGAAAAAGAGGGATGAACACCATCCATTTTGAGTGAAAATGAGAAGAAAAGGGGCATAAAAGAAGGCTAGATATACGTAGCACAACTAAAATACATTTACCAGATCATTTTCATGGAACACAACTAAATATGGAGCTACAAGGGACGTAGAATGACACAACAAGCACACAATGCAAAAGAAAAGGAAAGAAGAAGGAATACAAACATGTTAGGATAAAGAATAGTCACAAAATGATGCTTTCATTACTTCTAGAAATGCACAGAGTTGTTACAATGGTGAAAGAGGTTGATATCCACATGCATGAGCCAGATCTAGAGGTTTGTAACTCAAAATACAGAAAATATGAAGTCCTTAGCAAAATGCGTAAGGATCCAAAATGTCCAACATTAAAATGAGCTTAGCTCTTACATTTATAGATGAATCAATGGAAGAAGAAGATAAGGATGTGGGAAACCCCAATTTTGAAATATAACAACAAACAAGAAGCATTCAATGCCTGTAAATCCACCTAAAATCTATCAAATTCACTTCCCTAGAAAATCCATATTAAATCGTGGTTAGAGCAATCAGATCTGCTCATTAATTCCCAAAGAGATGTTTTCCACTTATCACCTATTAGATCTACTAAAAATTGAATTTCAATGGCCTAACATGTAACCCATGTCAATGAGCTATTGATTGAGACCAGTCATGCAATCGATAAAAGTTCTATAACAAAATATATGACTATCAATTTTTTTCGATCTAACGGGCATACAAGACACATGGCATGTGATGATTAGCTGAAAGTACTCGCCAAATATGTAAGATGTTTTTTTCATTTTTTCCACGTGTTAGCCACGATTTAGCATCTAGTTGGCACACTTTGATTGGTAGCGTTTACACACTCAAACATATCGTAGAATGACGTGACACAAAATGGTGCAAAGTGATGCACACATAAGAATCGTGCATGGTAGAATGACATAAGGGAGGTGCATACAAATGTGACACATGTGGGTGAAATGGGCCAAACATGTGAGAAGAAAGTGCATGACAGAAGCACAATTATTACAAATGATGTAACAAGATGTGAGAAAAGGGCGCATAGGGATGCCAAGGACTTAGATTATTTTAGGAAACAAATCAAAGGCACGTGCAAAGGTGAAATGCAATGCTGAGAAGAAGGTGGAGGTGTAGAGGGTACGTGTAAGGGGAAGACGAAATAAAGAGGAAAAGGAAAAGGAAAGGAAGGGAAGAATTGGTGAATGGAGGAGTGCGGGGTACGTAAAGAAACTACAACCAAGTAATGCACCAAGGAACAAGTGAAGTGTACGCTACTTGTACATGGAACCATAGAGCCAGAATGAAAGATGAGTTATCCAAATAATTAGGAGAGTTATATGGATATCGGTTTGGTGACTTTTGAGGCCATCTTCCCGCTAGATGAAGGAGATCGAGTAGCTGGGGCTTCCACCGGGCATGGAGTCTCAAGCTATGTAACGTTATTTTCTGAACTTTGAATAACTACCCCCAAAATCACTTCAAGACATATTTTGAACTCTGTTCTAAATCCTATAAAACTGTTGAAACTATTGTGGAGGAAAAATTATATTTGGAAGCAATGAAAGAGTGCACATGTAAGCACACAAGAAGAAAGAACTATGTACAAACAAACAATGTGCACTCAACACACTTGGAGGAATTACAACTACTCTAATATTTACAAATGATGTAGAAAAGCTCAATGGAAGGGTTTAAGATAGATACCATTTATTGGGATTGGTAGCATGCTTCCATTAAGATGAAATAACTCAAAATATTTAGCCTCTTTGCATGAACCGATATTATACGGGCCACTCCAAAGTGCATCAAACTTTTATGGCACCCTATTTTTTCTCTTTTAGCATCCCATTTTAAGACTAAGTCCCCAAATTTGAAAGATTGAGGCCTAGCCTTTCTTTCAAACCACTTCTTTGTCACTCACTAATGTTGTTCTATCTTGATCATGGCGAGTTCCTTGATTCTTCAATATTAACTAGTTCTACCATTCCTCACTTATCTCTAGTCTACACCTTTGAAATCCAACTACTAGGCAAGTGATAAAGAGTTCAGTTTGAGTGTCAAAAGAAGAGAAGCCTCCTTACCATAGACAATATTATAAGGTGAATATCTTATTTCTTTCTTTATTGTAATTGTTTTTTCCCGAGCACACGTGAGACCTTTGTGTGCCACTGTCTCTAGTTGATATTCATTGTGCACTTCATGATCCTGATCAAGTTTTTGTTTGTTGATTCTAGAAGACCATTTCCCGATGGTAATAATTGGAAGAATTATTCAAATAAATTCCCAGATTAAGATCTCACTCAATGATTTTAGTACCAAGGAATCATTTTGCATTATCAAAAATAATGGTTCGAGGAAATCCAAACCTTGTTACTATACCTTCAAGAAAGTCAAGGATGACTGAATTAGTTGATTATTTGAGTGCGAAAGCTTCTATCCATCTAGTTAAATAATATGTATCTATTAGCACCCATTTGTGTCCAGAGCTTAAAGGTGGATTGATCATGCCTATGAAGTCAAGATCCCATTGTGCAAAATGTTGATTTGCTTGGATTGGTCGAGGAGGAGCTCTTCATATTTCTTATTTCCCGTAAAGAAAGTACATTCTTTGTATTTAGTGACCCACTTATGTGCATCCACAAATAGGGTAGGCTAGAAGATACCTAACATTATGATTTTCATTGTTGTAGTTTTGGCAGAGAAGTGTCCCTAGACAATCCATCATGAAATTTTGCTAACACTTTTTTAGTTTGTGTGTTATCGATACACCTTAACAACACGCCATTAAGATTCCTTTTGAAGAGAAGGCCATTAATAAAAACATAATGGATAGATTGTAACCTCAAATTTTTTCTCTTTACCTTATTTAAATCAGTAGGGTATGTAACCTAAAAAATTAATGTGATCATTTCCTTCATCCAGTTATGTTTCCTAGGATCTAATTCCTTTTCAAGTTCTCGTATGTGGGAGATCTTCATTTAGGAATAATGAAGTCTCTAGTTTAGCCCGCATATCACCAAGAATCTACTTACAAAGTATGCTACCTATTACCAATTTGTTGGAGTTGATAGTTAGATCATACTCCATGATTTTGGTCACCCATCATGCCCTCTTACAACTGATTTATACTCCCATGATGAATTCCCCGACACTTGGAGTGAGAAACTAACACCTTTATGTGATTTATGGAGAGCATACTTTTGAACTCTTTGAGCACGCACATGATGGTGAAAACCTTCTTCTCTATGTGACTATATTTAACCTCATAAACCTTTAGTGTCCGAGTAAAGAAAGCCACTAGTTGTTCCAAATCCTTGTTCATTTTCTTGGTTGAGGATAGAAGCAACACTTGAATCAATGTTATAAGCATAAAGTATGAAATCTTTAGAGTAATCTAGGTTGATGAGTGTTTACGTGCAAGTAATTTATTTCTTGATCTTGTTAAAACTCTCTTTTCCATCTCAAGGCTATTTCCTTCTTGAGAATTAAGGTGATGGGTCAAACTAGTCCCGCAAAGTTAAGAATAAAGTGCTTAACAAAATTTATCTTACTAAGGAAAGATTGTAAGGCCTTCTTGTGTACAAAGGGAAAGAGATAGAATGGCTAAAACACACTCTCGGATCAATTGTGATGCCATTCCTTGAAACCATATATCCCAAAAGATTTCCTACTCCACATCAAAATTGCATTTATTTAGGTTAAGAGATACCCAAACTTTCTACATGACTCTCAAATACTTTCTCTAGATGTGTCATATAGTATGCGTCCTACCTTGAGAAGATCAATATCATAAAGTTAAACCAAGATGAACTCATTGGTGTAACCTTTGAAGGTGATATCCATGGCACGGTGAAACTTTGCACCTACATTTGATAGGCCAAATGGAATATTTTGATATGCATACATTCCCCACTTAGTCATAAACATCATCTTGAATTGATCCTCTTCCTCAACCAAAATATAATTGAAGCTTGAGTACCCATAGAGCATAGAGAATATTTGTGCATTGGAAATAGTCTACAGGATCTGCTCCATAGAAATAAAATGATAATGATCCTTGAGGGATGCCTTATTCAAATCTCTCAATCAACACGAGTTTGATTTCACCATTATTCTTGCATACTGGAACTAGATTTGTGACCCAAGTAGAGTATTTGATAGGAAAAATGATCTTTTCCTCAATGAGTTTAGATAATTCTTTCCTCATGAGGGGCTCTATCCTTGGATTAACTGGCCTTTGCTTTTGTTTAATGGGCTTGATACTAGGATCAAGTTTAATGGAGTTTTGAGCAACACTTGGATCAAAACCTTTGAGGTCTTCTTACTCCCATGAGAATATGTCACTATATTTTTAGTAGAGAGATATGAAGGTCTATTTTTCTTCCTACATGCAAGCTTTACTTGAGTAGTAGATCTTTCTCAGTGCACAATTTTCACTATGCACGGTCATCCCGCACTACGCACATGTACTTTTCTTCACCCTTAAACTCATCATTAGGGCTAAACATTTTCTCTAAGGTGACCATCCCTTTAGGAAATTTATTTTTATTTAGCTGAATCACTTGATCACCATAGCTTTCATGCAAGTCATCTTGCATGCTTGAGGAGAATTATGCCTCATTTTGAATGATTTGAACAATATGTGCATCACTCACAAACACCCGCCGGCTTGGTATTGTTTTCAAAATGGATGGTTTGATCACCATCTTGATGTGTTGTGTGTTTTCTTTGACAAAGTCCTTAGCAGGAGAGAACTATGAACCAAGTGTGACCATCTGATCAACTTCTAGATTCAAATTGCATGGCACCACCTATAGGTTCAGGGCATCAAATGTCTCAAAGAGAACCCAAACTCTATTTTTTTAATCTTTGAGAAGCTTATTCTTTTCCTATCACTTATTGGTGACCTGGTGGATAACCAATTTTGTATCCCCAAATATCTGTAACACCTTAATCCCTTTCTTCTTAGTAACGAGAGGGTCATGCACCAATTCTTGATATTCTTGCTACATTATTGGAGCATGTGAATCTGCAACATGTGCACAAACAAGAACTTATCATCCTTATGGGAAATAGTAACAACTCCTGCACCCATGCCATTTCTTCTTCTGGAACCATCAAAGTATAGCTTCCATAGACTAGATTCCACTTGGTTTTTCTTAAATGCGCATGGTATCATAGCTTCTTCCTCAAGGATGCAATAAGTTCCAAGAAAAGTTTCAAAATATTCAAGTTCTTTAGCATATGGATCAAATTTTGATGCCTTTCCACCCACTCATCTAACATGAGGTCAAGTAGGGAAGGGTAAATAGGCTACCCCTTGAAACTTGGTCTTCACTTTCTTGGATTAGGTAGTTGGCTAGGAGAGGGATGAATCATATGACTCTACATGATAAGAAAATAGAGGCTCAACTTGTATAGTAGACTAAGTACCATACCTTGTCTTGAGTAACATATGGGACCAATTAGAAGACAAGCCACCACCCACTTTTAGATTAAACTCTCTTAACTTACATAGGGAAAATAGGAGGTAGGTAAATGAAAGAAACATCTTGAGTTATGGTAAGGCCTAGACATACATGAAGGGTTAACTCAAGATACTTAATGACTCCTAAGGTAGTGACTATTGAGCTATCAAGTTGCAAAACTCCTTTGGACAAGGGGCTACACTTAAGACCTAGGACATTAGCTATCTTCTTCGGCATAGCAGAAGTACTAGCACTCGAGTCTCTCATGTAATTTTTACCAAATGTTGGCCTATAATCAAGGACATATAGAAATGCGTGGTTTTAGAAACATTAATTACTTGTTTCTCCTCTTCTTGATGATATTGAGAGAAGCACATAGTTTGTGAATGACTGGATCAATGCATGGGAGTTGGGATAGAGCTTCATGCAACAAGTCACATTGAGATGGAATAGTTTGAGCATCCCACATTGTGGCCGATTTTGAGCATGAAGACCTATTTTTAGAAGATGACATGCAGAACACACCAATGATGCAGAGACATGCACGCCATGCATTATCTATCTTTGGAGGATCAAATCAAAGTGTTTTGCATGGAGACGAGCTAAGAATAGGATTGTCACTTCAGTTAACTATAAGAGGTCTATAGATAACACACTTACATGTGTGGCTATGCCTGTAAATGGTGTATGGATATTAATAACATGCGGCCTATTTCTAGAATAGATAAGTGGTGAAGGGAAATTCCCCACCCTATATATATGTGTGTGTGTATATATATATATGATGTGAATCACATAGTAGAAGATATATAGAGAGTGTAGAAGAGAGATGGATGTATGGAGATATAGAGATATGCACATATTATTGGATTATTGTATCAGATCCATGCATGCATTGGTATAGATTGACATTATTGTAAGGAGATTCTATGTTTATTAATAAATGGAAGATATTGGCTAAATCTAAGTGTCATTCCTATGTGTAATTGAGTAGGTGCATGTTATTGATTCAATCATGATTATTGTTTAAAGCTTGTTCTTTCATAGATCTTAATGTAGCATGCATGGTAGAATGGTGGATTAGTTATGGATATATATGTTTCTTCCTTCATCATGCTAACATCCTACTATACAACCTAAAGAGGGACCTGATACCTTTGAACTTTAGGTGAGTGCTCAATCTAGGCTGAGTGATGTGCCAGCACACGACTAGGTGTTATCTGGTAAATTCTAGGCTACATCATTTGTTCCATTTTTGGACCTCTTTTTCAGTTGTTTTTAGGATGGTTCACAATGAAGACGTACTGGTTAACTCTAACAAGTATTGAGGAGTGGATACATGATTTGGAGGAAGAATATGCATGGTGGTTCAACAGTGGATCTAAGTTTAACGCATGCACTTGGGTAGAACATAATCTGTATGACAACTTATATGAGATATTTTTCGCCATCTTTCCAGTAGAACTATACGAGTGGCTTACTTTGCTTATGCATCTCAATGGAATTGGAGGTATTGTGCACTTGTTCTGAACACATGAATAATTTCAGGCCCTTTATGATGTTGATCTTATCTAGACTCATGTTGTGAATACATGGTTTTATGGTGTTCTAAATAGTTATATTCTAGAATATTCAATTTCAACATATTATTTTCTTAGAGGTAGTTGAATTCTAGTTCTTGTGATATCCAGAGGATTATATCTACAAGGCATTCCCTAGTAATCAAGATCTTGATGGTAACTTTGAACTTGGAGAGTAAACCGATGGCTAACTAAACTTCACCACACGTGAGGGTAGGAACAGTTTTGGTGAAAGATGGCAGACTTAGTGGAAGAGAGGAAGAGAGGAGAGGTGGCTTAAGTATAATGAGGCACATGTGAGGGATATAGAGAAGTAGAGTTTCGTTGCAAAAGTATGGCGTTGAGGAGAGAGATGGCTCATGAAGGATTTAAAGCTCATGTAGAAGATGTGCCGCAGCATCGGAACTCCCCATCTTAGGAAAACATGACAGAGATCCCCCTGGCCTTCACACATAAGTGCTAATAGAGACTACCTAGGCCATGGGTGCACATCTTAATCCACCTAGTGACCTAGCCCTTACACTTGGTTTTCCAATATCTAGTATGAAAAGTAACCAACAAGATAACTTGGGAAGTAGGAGAGAAGAGTAAGTTAGGAATAAGTACATCAATGGTAGGACAAGATGACTTTAATGATATTCGAGGAACATTTTAGGTGCATCATCTACACAGAACATGAGTGCACATAGAATGTTGGATTCACCTCTGGAAGTGGAACTACCTCACAGACTGTAGGGGTTCAATATAGTACTATTGTCGGAGCACAAGGGAGTACATCTACAGGTCCTATTCCAGCTACAAGTGGAGGATCAAGAGGTATAGGTGGTTCTAGTTCTAGTGGATCTAGTGGTTCTAGAGGTAGAGGAAACACAAGAGGTTTTGGATCAAGTGGTCAAGGTCCACAACAACCACAAAATATTTATATGGAGATGTCTTTAGGAAGATGTATCTTCGTATCTGGAGTATAGAGAATAGAGGATGCTACCTAATATGTGCATATGTGTGAAATCTTGTGGCATGCTAAAGGGATCACAAATGCTTTGAGTGTAAGGAAAGTTAATTTGCTACTACATTACAGGGATGAGCACACAACTAGTATAGGAAGTTTGACCCTGATCAAACTTACATGGATTATGTAGCATTGAAGGATGTTTTCATGAAAGAGTTCCATATCCCTGAGTTTGCGAAAGAGTATAAGTGTGCTCAAGGATATCAAGTAAGGCACTATTGAGAGTGTAAATGAGTATGATGACCAATTAAAACACTCCTATCTAAGTTATCTTATGATATTCATGCAATCCAGCATGCACAATGGTTCATTGGAGGATTGATTACACCATTTAGAAGAGCACTATCACATAAGACATACACTAATCTACGTGAAGCACTAGAAGCAACTTTATGTGCTAAGGTAGTTAGGAGCATTGACACTGGTGTTAGTCCATTCTTAGAGGTGAAAGATTGCAGCTATGGCCAAATAGTTAGAGAAGCTATCAGAAAATTCAGCCCATGAAACGTGCTTAGGAATTTGGTGTATAGATTGTGAAGTGGAAGGTCACACCAAGGATAGTTTTCCTCACCAATCATTACTCATTCTTTGTTAGATATGAGATCTATCATTTGAATCATGATGTTAGTCACTATCCTTTGTTACAACATGTGATAAGGAAGAATGTATCCAAATTTTACAAAATTTATAGGTCCACGACCCATGATACTAAGGATTGTCAGTTGATTGGTCAGATCCAGGATGCTATAGACATTGGGGTATGACAGACAAGTATAATAGATAATTCTAAGGGTAAGAATGAGCACCAGATTGGGATCATAATCAAACATGCTATGACAAGAATGAGGGCCATTTTGAAGGAGGTCATGGAAGGGGATGTGGATATCATGGTGGATATGGAGGATGAGGTTGTGGTGGAGGAAGAGGTGAGTTCCCTCATGGAACATGTTATACATGTGGATCTCTTGACCACTATAGGTGTGAATGTCCTCAAAATATTGCATGTTCTTTCTATGGAAAGAACCATAGCTATGAAGAGTTCCTGGACTTATATGAGCATCTGAGTAAGTAACATAAAAAAGAAAAAAGGCACCGGGATGGTTAGAATCCAGCACGCGGTAGAAGATCAGTGGATGCCCAAGATAATAGAAGGACTTGAGGCATTAACTATGAAGATTACTACATGAGCTGAAGTGGTGCGTGCAAGAGAGGCATTACACTAGAAACCCTACGATCACCAAGGAGGAGGTTTTGCATGCAAGGTACCCAGATCCTACTCATCAGAAGGAAGTTTACCAGGATACCATGGAAGTGCTAAGGAATCTTTAGGGTGAGATACAGTACTTAAAAGAGTAGAAGAAAGCATTAGAGATAGTCCAAACTGATATCGATGATTTGAGAGAAGTGTGTAAAATGTTGCGCTAGGAGAACATCATTCCACTATTAGGAAGTTGGTTAAAAGGGAACACTCCACACGTAAGTATTGAGACCAGATGATAGATTCTACATGCAAATATTCCCCCTGATAGCATTGACTATGAAAAGGAAATTACTTTGAATGTTGTTGTGGATGGATGGCTATTGAGCAACATATTGATTGATACAGTGTAGGAAGTAAATGTTCTTACATTAGATGCATGGGTACAAATGGGAGGCCTCCATTGCAACCATCCTCTAATGTGTTGTTTTATGGAAAACTAGACTAAGGCCACTCCCATATGAGTTTTGAAGGATGCATCTATAACCATACAAGGGGCCAAGTTCACTGGGGATTTTGAGGTATTAGCACTTGCAGAAGCAAAAAATTTTCCATCCTTGCTTGGATGCCCTTGTGTTATGTGAATAATGCTAACTTGAGATTCAATAAGGGATATATCAGCTTTGAGAACAAGGAGGAAAGAGTTGTGATACCTCTAACAGATGGGAATTCTACACCATATGTTGAGCCTCTAAGTGAGGAGGACTTAAACAAAATTTATGTACACGTTATTCAAGACCCAGAGGTCAATGAGCCATCAAAAGAAGGCATCCTACAATGGGAGGATTCTCATTCTATTAGTGATACTACGAGTATTTCTTGTGATAATTGGGCTCATGGAACATATGAACTAGTAGGGTGCGAGGTGAAAAGTGTGGTTGTGCACAAGAATGGACTTCGTTCGGTTCAATGGATAGGTAGCATAGTACCTTGGTATATAGGGAAGAATATCTTCCTATATTTTTGAAATCCATGGAAATATGGTGGATAGATCAAATTAAGAGAAGAGATATGTTAGTATATACCTTACATGGAAAGAACACGTGGTGGTGGGTAGTCCACAAAGATAATATTATAAAATGGGAAGAGATTGGAGTCACCTTATTTATTAGGTTTGTAAGGAACAATGCACCTACATAGATCTACACTTATCATGGTGATCAACCTGTTTAACATCACATTCAATAGTGTGAGAGACTCTGGACAGACAGGACATGAAGCATTACCACCTTCACTCTGGGTGCATAGATTGTACTCTATGCTACAAGGTGCGCATGCACCTGGTATGTATACTAGAATTCACATCGAGAGAAGCTAGAAACTTGGAAGAAACCATTTGTCAAATGCAATGATCCATACCTTTGACTACTTTTATTTGCACCTCTAAATAGAAGAGGCATTAAAATTTGTCAAGCACTTAACTATGGGAGATAGTGCAAAATTAGAAGAGAATATTAAATTATTTGGTGAGGCATGAAGGCATTAGAAAAGGAAGAAGAAATGGAATCCATATACTGACACGCTTTTAGAAAATTAAAGGAAAGATGGTTTACATCGTGGATGAGAGGAAGTTGAGATGAACCTAGATATTAACATTCATTATGTGTTAGAGCATGAACATAAGGATATTATGCACCTAAGAATCCCATGAAGATTAAGAAGGTGAATATAGGTTTGGAGGCTGAGCCTACGGAGGCCATCATCCTACTTGGTCAAACTTAGGTAGGAGATCATTGTATTAAATACTATAAAGAATATTGTAAAGCGTGTGATCATTGTCACCACCTAAGAAAACTAAGGAAAGAGATGAGATGCCTTTGAGACCAATTACTAGTGCCGAACCATTTGAGAAATGGACCATTGACTTTGTAGGACCTATTTCACTAGCCCCATGTAGGAATGGGATCATGCACTATATCATTACTTACACAAATTATCTCACACGGTGGGCGAAGCGTAGCATCTAATGAAGGACTATATAATAACTACAATATCTAGTTTTCTATGGGAGAATGTTCTTACAAGATATTGATGTCCTTTAAGCTTGATAAGTGATAGGGTACATACTTTTGAATGAGATAATCAGGATCTATTAGATGAGTTTATGGTTGCACACCATAAAACTACACCCTATTATCCTCAAGAAAATGGAACTACTGAGGCTTTCAACAAGATTTTGAGCCAAAATTTGACAAAAAATTTGTGATGTTGGAAGAAAGGATTGGGATGATAAAGTGTCATCTATTATTTGGGCATATAGAACAACTTATAAGAGATTGAACAAAGCCACCGCTTTGTTTCTTGGTGTTTGGCACGAAATTATCCCTATAGAATTTATGTTACCTTCTTTGTGCATTGCATGTGCTAGAGGTCTAGCTAATGAGTAGGCTTTAGAAGAGCATATTGAGAAGATGATTCAACTAGATGAGTGATGAGCCATAGCACGATGGAGTCAAAAGGAAAAATCTAGGAAGAAAGCATGGCATGACAGAAACATAAGGGATAAGAAGTTTGAGATTGGACAAATGGTACTTATTTATGACTCTAAGTTCTTGCGCCATCCAGAAAGCTCAAAGTACATTGGTTGGGCCATATGTCTTCACTTACATACTTGAATCAAGTGCTTTCCAGCTTAGAAGCACTTGATGGAACATGGCTACCTAGTTACTTTAATAGGAGTAGGTTGAAGCCCTACTATAAATAAGTCTTCTTGGTGTTTGTAATAAGGCAGTATTTCCATTTAGATTAGGTTTCAATTATATATTTCCTTAATGTATTTCCTTCATTATCACTATGCTTTTTCAATTTAGTTATTGTTCTTGTGTAATAAGCACGCTTGTGTGCATGAAGCTAATTACTATGTGAAGAATGTTTATGCATAGAGGATTGCACATATATTTTTAGTGTGGGTGGTTGTAGTTATCCAAGTAAAATACTATGGGAATTGAAAGGTGAAAGGAATAAGATGCTACGGGTGTGCTTTAAGTCAAAAGAAGATTACTTCTCAAAAGTGACCAAGGATGGAGATGAATGAAAGGACAATATAACATGAGGTAAGTAGAGGCCATGATAACTACTAGGAGAAGGTACAGTGACAAGGTACTCAGGTGCAAGGGTGCATTGAAGAGAAGTCTATGACCAAAGGGTAGGAAGGCATGCTAGAAGGTTATAGCTGGGGTGCAAAGATGTACCACGTGGAATGAACAAATTTGGTCAATGAATGAGAGGATATTTGGTAGGTGAAGGAGTAATAAATGCATCAAAATTTGAAAAATCTATATAAGGATGGGATGTGAATTCATTTTTACTATTGTGATTAAGAGAAATTGAGAAAAGCCAATAAAGTGAGTGATCGTTTTAAGGTGTGGGAGGTGTGAAACCAAGCATGAACAAACATATTTGTGTGAAAAGAAGCTTTCGATCCCCGTGGTGAAGGGTTTGAGTGAAGAAGAGAGATAGAGAGGAGTTAGGGCATGAAGTTTCCACCTAGGGCATGATTGAATTGAGCTAGGGTTTGATTCACAAATTACAACATTAAAAAGAGGAGACGTTTGCAAGGTAAAATGGCACCTAAGAAGGCAGCTGCAGCAGGAGAAAAAGGAAAGAAGAAGGTGGTCATCAAGGAAGAAGAGATGGCACCCGAAAGTGATTTTTCAGAAATGCAATATCCAGAAGGAGTCATCATCGGCTAGGAATGGGATTCACCTATTAGAAAGAGAAAAGTGAGTGAATACAATCACAAGACCGTGGAGAACAAGAAGGAGCTCGATTCCCTTCACTTTGGAGGATGAACAAGCATACGGAGGATGACATGCCGGTTTATGATGATGTAGGTGAGAAGCTTCTAAAGAGAATTGGGTCTACCAATTATATGAGCTTCCATATTTTGGGAAGTATGAGCCCTTGTATCAGTGGCTCATGAGAAGAGTGCATGAGGAATTCTTCTACTTTGTAGGATGTAGAGTTAGAATCTCATCTGCGCTTATCTCATTAGTTACATGTTTGAAGGCCATAGGAGAGGACATAAAGAATGATCTCATAGATAAAGCCATGATCTTAAAGACCAAACAGGAGTTGGGGTACCTAAGGGTCGCACATTATGGATATAGAAAATTGAAGAATTGTTTGGTTGTGCAAGCAACAACACACCTTGTTACAAAGTTGAATGATTAGGAGTGGTGGTCACAAGTAAATACTATGTGGTTACATGTTGCACGTAAGATGTCAAAAGGGCAATCTACAATATTGTAGGCTACATTGTAGAAAAATAGTCGAGGAAGCACACACAGAGGGAAGATCATCTTTGGGGTTGTTCTACTATCACTAGTATTCATGGAAATTGGAGTACTAGATGGGCCGAAGGAAAAGGTATGGGAATACCCCATGGAGAATAAGTCACTAGCTGAAAGGTTCAACAAGTACCTATGTAAAGGGCCATGAAAAATGATGTCAAGAAAAGGGTGGAGAAATGGTACGACAGGCTCTACATGACATTTGGAGAAGAGTGGCACATCCTAAAGGACCTACCATCAGTAGTAGGGGGAAACAAGTCTAGTTTGTTATATATCAACATTTCTACATCATGCACTTCCCAATGAGAGATGGAGTCTGGAGCCCTTGGTGTAAATTTCCTTATGCATTCACTGTAAGGTATTTCTAAGCATCTTGTTCACATATTTATAGACATGCACCGACTAGTATTCAATGCAGATAAGGTAGACTGTGACTACCATATGTTGAGGAAGAAGCATGTGTATCCTGGAAGAAGTGCCTACACTAAGAGGATCATTTCGAGAGTGTTGAATATTAATCCAATAAGTCTGTTGTAGTAGTGGATGAAGGGGCAACATTGGTGTATCTTCAGTTGAAGCCCAAGATGGAGTACAATAAGTATGTAGAGAATGAATTCACGCTCCTAGGGCCTCCAAAGGGTAAGCACACAATAGAAAACATACTAGGCAAAAGGCCCATATAAGTTGTTAAAGTAGAGGATGAAGAAGAGGAGCGTGAAGATAGTGGAGGCTTGGAGTGCGAAGAAAGAAACCATATGACAGAGAAGAGTCACGGTGTGTGCCACTCCACCTCAAGGACAGGACAAAGAGGAAGATACAAAGGTTGAGTAGGAGCATAGATTTAAGAAAGTGTTCAAATGCACAAGGACTCAAAGTGGAACCCCACAAATGGTACGGAAATCACCTCATCTCTCTCCACACAAGGAGACCACTGAACCAAAGAAGAGAAGAAATTTGAAGTTGGATAAAGAAGCGGAGGAATCATAAGAGAGTGAGCATGCATCTCCTACCCCACTCAAGCAAGAAGATGAGCCACAAGAATGAGGAAGAGAAAAAATATGAAGAGATGAAGGATGGAGAATAAAAGAAAAGGAAACCTCTAGATCCACATGTGACTTCTCAAGATGTATCAGATAGGCTCCTAACCTTGAAGCTATAATTCCCAAGGGTCCTAGATCAAGAGGATGAGTGGAGAGCACATTCCACTAGCCATGGGGTATGCAGAGGACACAGTAAAATTGTCTCCGCGCCTACTTCCAAAGCATGATAGCACAAAAGGATTTATTTGGCTAGGAGCTAATGGATGAGGATATGGTGATATGCGCACTCAAAAACAACTATCATGGTCAATGCACACCCACATGGATGAGCCTGAATTTGATGTATGTGAAGAGTCATGTGTTTCAAGATGGTTGAAGAAGGCACCCCAATCTAGACACATGACAGTAAAGCCTATTGTCATGTCGGATGAGCAGGTCAACAATGCATTAGTGAAGGTTTCTGCTAAAGTTGCTAGAAGAAACATGGACAAAGCTACAACAATCAGAGCATTACGTGAGGAGCTAAAGAAAAAGGATGTGAGATAGCACACATAACACAAGAGAGGGACTTGGCACAGAATAAGAATGAAGTATTTATCAACTTCGCAGAGGAGATTGGGGACAATGTCATAAGAGCTAGGCCACACTTGGAGACCAAGGTACCATAGACATTTCCCTCAACGATACATTATGTAGGAAATTTGGTGGACTTGGTGCTTGAAGATGAACCTCTGCGCATGACAACACCAAGGAAGTTAGAGCAAGAGGTAAAATGAGAGAAAGCCTCAGTGATGTGAAAGATTACATCCTATGAAGGGCTACTGCAAGTGCTACAAGAAGTATTGAAGAAAGCATACTAGGCTTTGAATATATGCACAACTCTAGAGGCGCTTATCAACATAAAGACCCTAGAAGAAAACAATGAGGTCTAAAAAGCAATGAAGGATGAGACATTGGGCTGCGTAGAAATATTGTTTAATAGTTAAATAGAAGTGCATAAGGCCCCGAGCAAAGACACATGAGCCACATAAGACTCAGCTGAAGAGCTTGGGAAGCTCATTTTGCTAGAAGATGGATCTTCTAGAAGGAAGAATGACCTCAATGTCCAATGTTGTGTTGGTTCTATAAAATGAAAAAGGAGAGATTACGAGGGATGAGTTGGAATCCATTGCTGTGGAAATTCCAGAGAAAATAGAACAAGCACTCACTAAATGGCAGGCCTTAGAGGCCAAAATAAAGGAGGAGTATCTAGAGTTGATACTTCAAACTGATGCAGAGGAGGCTACCTCATAGCCTCATAAAAATTCTTTATTTATCTACATTCTTTCATTCTTATTCTTTCCATTCTTTTATTCTTTACTTTAATTTTTGGAGATAACCATTGTTGGGACGATAATGAGATTAGTGTGGGGTAATGTTGATCAGAGAATACTTGTTAGAGATCACACAGGTCTATGTTAGAGAGAAAGAAAGGATCAAGGGTGCGGAGGGACAAGAAGAATCCTTGCGTGGAGGGAAAGTTCAACATTCAAGACTTAGCCGATTTTGAGCATGAAGACCTATTTTTAGAAGATGGCGTGCAGAACACACCAAATATGTAGAGATGTGGACACCACACATTTTCTATCTTTGGAGGATCGAGACAAACCATTTTGCATGGAGATGAGACAAGAATAGGATTGTCACTTTAATTAACTATAAGAGGTCTATAGATAGCACACTTACACATGTGGCTATGCTCGTAAATGGCGCGTGCCTATTAATAGCATGTGGCCTATTTCTGGAATAGATTAGTGAAGGGAAAGTCTCCACCCTATATGTATGATGTGAAACACATAGTAGAAGATATATAATAAGTGCAAAAGAGAGATGGATGTATGGAGATATAGAGATATACACATATTATTGGATTGATGTATCATATCCATGCACACATTGGTATAGATTGACTTTATTGTAAGGATATTCTATGTTTATTAATAAATGGAAGATATTGGCTTAATCTAAGTGGCATTCTTGTGTGTAATTTAGTGGTGCATGTTATTGATTCAATCATGATTACTATTTAAATCTTGTTCTTTCATAGATCTGAATGTAGTATGCATGGTAGAATGGTGGATTAGTTATAGATATATATGTTTCTTTCTTCATCACGCTAGCATCTTGCTTTCACAAAGAACCCTAAAGAGGGACCTACTACTATTAGTGCAAATCTATAGCACCCCTAAATGACCTTCGATCTGCGCAGTCTAGAGATGGGTCATTTAGTGTGATTGCACAACATTGAGTTTTCTGTAAGGTTTGGGACCTTGCAAGGTGAGAAAACTCTCTGAGAAAAAGTTGGTTCTTACTCCTCTGTTTAGGTGTATGCATGTAATTTTTGCAGAGGTTTTGATTCAAAATTCCTACTCTAAAGCTACCAAGGAGACAGGGGGAGGAAGAAAATAAGGAAAAACAGAGCCTACACTAAAATGGTGATACACTAGAGAAGGAAAGTGTTGATTATCTATCAAAACGCCATGGAACAAGAAGAGGTGAGCAATGGAAAGGATGGACAAGTGCATCATAGACCAAAGATGGATTTCACATAGAAAATGTTCCAAAAATCCATGAACATAGCTCCAAAACCTACAATGAACATCCAAACATACAAAAATACCATGTAATGAAGAGAGGTAAGGAAAACAACAAAGAAAACAAGCCAAGGATGGACAAATGCATCACAAAACACATTTTTTTTTGAAGAATTTACATAGTGCATAATTTCATGAGTAAGAGGAAAAAAACCATTACAGAAAGCAGGGGATGAGGTCCAAACTCCATTTTCAACCCTAAGGAATAAAATAAGGGAGAGGTAGAGAAGAAAGATGAACAACCTTTTACAAATGAGCCAAAATTGGCTTTTATTGCTCAAACAGAATGAAGAAAATGAGAAAATGCGAGTAAATTGATTTTCAAACTCTAACCACGATAAGATCCATTTAGTTAGCTTGCAAAATGATGGGTTTCTAGGAAAAATTCCATAGTTCATCATACATTACTTCGAACAGCAAGAAAGAGGCCCATACTTCATTAATTTTGGTGGTTGGGGTCATTTTCTGTAATTTTTCCATGCCAGAGATGTTTTCCCATTTTTCTCCCACAAAACTCCATAAAAATTTAAAATTTAAGTGTCCATCGTGTAGAGGATTTCAACAGATTTCCATTGATACCAAAATCGTGAAAATCTGAGCTCTAGATCGAAAGATATGGCCTTCTAAAGATTTAGGGCAAATAGGGAAAAATTAGGGAAAAATTGGGTCGGCGGGCCAAAACCTTGATTTTTACCTCTTTTTCAAATTGGGAAATTTTTCCAAAAATCTCTGCAACCCCACCACTCCAATGATATGTGGTGCTTTCTAATTGGTCCACGGGGATGCGGTTCCATTTTTTCCTTCGCTTTTCACCACTTTGGAAAAAATTCCAAAATCCTTCCGATGCCCCAATCCCTACTAATGAATGGAAACATGGTGCCTTTTGATTGGTCGCAGGGATGTGGTTCCATTTTTTCCTTGACACATTTTGACCAAATTCCAAAAACTAGAAATCCCTCTAATGCCTGCCACTCCGCCTTGCCATGTGGCATCATTTCATTAATTTGCATGCGGCCTTAAGCAATTTCGTTTCCTTTGTGGGCTCACAGGAGTGCAAATGAATTTTGTGCTTTTATCCCAAAAAGCACTAAGTTCTTAATTTCTTCCTCCACTCTGCCGGCCTAAGCCTCTTTGGCACAAAACTCTCCCAAGCTCCACGGGCCCACCTTAGGAAAATTTCCCCTCCAAACTTCGTCGAGCCATAACTCAAAAAATACAAGGAGTTAGGAGGACTTCTTTATCTTTCTGGAAAGGGGAAAAATTATCTATATGATGAAGTAATTTCCAAAATATTTTGAGTTCTTGAAATGTGGGAAAATTTAAGTTGAAGTACAAGGAAGGAAATAATTAAGGCAAGTTAGCCAAAATAAGTAGGGGCTCATTTTTAATAACATATACCTTTGCGTGCTTGAGTGAGTGCTCGGTCTAGGTTGAGTGATGTGCTAGCATGGCTAGGGTGTTATCTGGTAAATTCTAGGCTACATTAGTAGCATCTTTTATTGATTGTCTAGGCATGGAGGTGGATGCCTTAATCAAAGCATATGCTTGACCTACCAAAGGATGGGTGCACGTCACTTTAGAAGGAGCTTTGTACGGAGCCTCACATGTTGGTACTTGAGAATTTTTACCATTGGATTCCTTAGCTCCATCTTTCCACTTACGAGGGTTATCCTGTGTTTCTTGAATTATGGCTTGCGTGCTAGACTCAAGCATTCTTTTCTTGTATCTTTTGTTTTCTCAATTTGGTTGATTCACGAAAATCCTCGACACCAAAGAACATTAAATTGGACTTAGGGGAAAATTCTGAATTCTCTTGGTTGTCAAGATCATTTATAGTGATGGAAGGCTTAGATTTAGAAGCAATCTAGACCATATAGGCTTGCATGTGTGTGGAATTGGCACAATGATATTGACTTATGAGGCATGTTGTAAGGGAAGCACCATTATGATTCTTGTGTTAAATTATTTTTAAGCTGGAACAAGTGTTTGAATTTTACTAGGAACTGAAAGAGAAGGTGCGCAGG
Source organism: Taxus wallichiana var. yunnanensis (assembly GCA_018340775.1). Lineage (NCBI taxonomy): Eukaryota > Viridiplantae > Streptophyta > Pinopsida > Cupressales > Taxaceae > Taxus > Taxus wallichiana. Next base: position 781,480,027 of record CM031242.1, on the reverse strand, counting down.
AGAAATAACCTACAAGGAAGATGTGCACTAGCATTCCATCTATTAGTTTTTAGTTACGCACTTATCTTTGGTTTCCATCTTTGATTCCTCCAAGGTTGATTGCTTTGGTTATGTGCATGACTAGAGATGCCTCTATAGGCTTGCGCTGGTTGTTTCTCCAAAGATACAACCTTATTGGACAAATTTATAATTAGAGTATTTAATTATTCATCTTCCTTCTATTTCACTAGAGAGTAAGAAGTGGATGAAATCGGTAACGTGTCTTGCTTGGGAGCGAGAACAGGGAGCAACGAGAAGGCAAGGGTGTTAGAGACATTTCTAGGAACAAGGGAATAGGCGGTCTAGGAGATAACTTTCCCACCTAGATGAGACCATTTTCTTCCCTTAATGCAATATTGTAAGCATTTGGTAAAGTCCTACCTCCCATAGATTGAATCATTACTAAGATGTAACTATTTAAAGCTTTTAAATAGTACAAGAAGGCATGTTGAGGTGTAGGCCTTACCACTAGAGGAATTATGTCCCAAGTCTTCTGGAATTTGATATTAAAATTAGTCATCTTCTCATTGGGTGCCCTCTTTGTTGTTTTTAGTTTCTCCACCAAAGATAGGTGATCTTATTTATCTTCAAAATGATTGCAAAGAGACATCCCAATCCTATCCTAAATGGCAATAGATCAAATTCTTAAGCCTTAGTACCACTAGAGAACTTTTCCTTTCAAGGAGGCTACAAGTAGCCTAGCTGCTACATCATTATGTGTAATTAAGTAAAGGGAACACATGTTTGCTACATCCTAGATATGCTCCCCGATGGGTGACTTGATTTTCACCTATAAAATATGGAATACTCTTGAGTGCATCATTCTACATATCAAGTTGCACAACTAGAACCAGAGGACTTCTACAGGTGAAATTGGCAAAGTTCCTCGGTGGAGGAGGAGGATAATGTGGCATGGCAAGGTGTGTAGGCTATCTATTTTTAGAGGAGTTGACTCGGGAGTGGCACACTAGAGATGAAGATGCACGCATAAGTCTTCTCCTATGAAATCTTCTAAGAGACAATCGGAGGAATTCAAAAGAATCTTCATTTGTTGTGTTTTCCCTTATATGCACTCTTCTCATGAAAGGCATTCAAGACTACTAAAAAGGGATCTATAATTTGTTAGGAGTCACCATATGTGTTGACAAATCCTACAAAGGCTATAAATACTAAGTCCACACACCATAACCTATCAATATGAAATATAAGCTTTCAATCTTGGTCCCATCGGGTGTGCTAGAAATTAATGGTCATTCAAACGTGTACCCATGTCTTAGATCTGGAAGAGCCAAGCTATTTGAGACAAAAATAGAACCATATCAAAGTTGTGGACCACGTGCGCTTGAGATAGATCTCTAGATAAGGCCGGTTTCTCAATTTATTTCTACTCGCTACTACTACTCCTAATCTTTGGAAGGGAAAACTAAGATAATAATGCCAAGGGGCCATGGATGGAAGGATGTCATGAAAGGAAACTACAATAAAATGTGATAGCACTATAGAAAGAGGGATGAACACCGTCCATTTTGAGCGAAAATGAGGATAAAAGGGGCATAAAGAAGGCTAGATATGCTTAGCATAACTAATACACATTTACTAGATCATTTTATTGGAACACAACTAAATACAGAGCTATAAGGGATGTAAAATGACATAACAAGCACAAAATGCAAAAGAAAAGGCAAAAAGAAAGAATAAAAACATGTTAGGATAGATAATAGTCACAAAATGATGCTTCCATTACTTCCAGAAATGCATAGAGTTGTTACAATGGTGAAAGAGGTTGATATCCACATGCACAAGCCAGATCTAGAGGTATGTGGCTCAAAATACAGAAAATATGAATTTCTTAACAAAATACATAAGGATCCAAAATGTCCAATGTTAACAATGAGCTTAGCTCTTACATTTATAGATGAATCAATGGAAAAATAAGAGGAGGGAAAACATGAGATTGAAATACAACCACCAACAAGAAGCATTCAATGCCTACAAATCCTCCTAAAATCTATCAAATGCACTTCGCTAGGTAATCCATATTAAATCAGGTGATTGGAGTGATAAGATATGCTCATTAATGCCCATAGAGACGTTTTCCACTTCTACTTTGCCAAATTTGTCAAATTTTTTAATTTGAATGACCTAGCATGTAGCTCATGTTAGAAGCTATTAATTGAGACCAGTCATGCATTGATTGGATTTACGTAGTAAAATTTATGACGGTAAAAAAAAATTGAGAGTTGATTAGGCACACAAAACATTTGGTGCACAATGATTAGTTGAAAGGATGGCTAATAGTTTAAGATGTTTTGTCACTTCCACCATGTGTCACCCATTTATTTGTTGTAAGGATTTGGTGTCCAGTTGGTGCACTTTTATTTGTTTCATATAATACACTCAAATATATCATAGCATGACATGGCACAAAATGGTGTAGAGAAGAGTGCAAAGGTATGCACATAGAAATGACAAAGGGAGGCGCATATAAATGTGACACACATGGGTTAAATGGGGCAAATAGGTGAGAGGAAATCACATGGTAGAGGTGAAATTATTACAAAATGATGTAACAAGGCATGAGAAAAGGGTGCAGTGATGCCAAGGACTTAGCCAATTTTAGGAAACAAATCCAAGGCACGCGCGAAGGTGAAACACAATGTTGAGAAGAAGGTGGAGGTGTAGAGGGTGCGCGCAAGGGGAAGATGAAACAAAGAGGAAAAGGAAAGGGAAGCACGAAGGGAATAAATCATGAAAGGAGGATCATGCGGGGTGCAAAGAAACTACAACCATGGAATGCGCAAAGTGAACAAGTGAATTGTGTGCAACTTTGTACATGGAACCATAAAGCCAGAATGAAAGATGAGTTATCCAAATAACCAGGAGATTTATTGTGGATAACAAATACAATTACCTAAAACCTCTTGTATACCTTCAAGTTTTCTCAAAACACCATGGAGAGTGTTAGGAACCCCTTTCCTAACCTTCTCATATGTGCACATATGTTTTATAAGTTGTCCCTTGAGCATATTAATTTTATCCCACATGCATAAGAAATAGTTTTTTCTTAGTATATAATTTGTGTGTGTGTGTGTGTGTGTGTGTGTGTGTGTGTGTGTGTGTGTGTGTGTGTGTGTGTGTGTGTGTGTGTGTGTGTGTGTGTGTGTGTGTTGGGCACATAGAGGCATCCACGAAATTATTGTAAGCACTTGTGCAAAGGAGGTTTCCCCCTCGAAGAGGCCTACAATCTGTAATTGCAATTGGCATTCTACTATTAAAGCTATCATGTTTTTTTCTAGTTATGTTGGATAAATTTGTTTCAGGAGGGTCACTACATCTGGTATTAGAGCCTCTTTCCAAAGTTTTTTTGTTGTACCATCATCCGAGTAAGTTTTTTTTTCCTAAAGTTTTTACTACATATTTGTTGGCTCTAGTACCATAATATTTTTCTCATTTATTTTGGGCTCTTCCACCATCATATTTTCTAAATTCCTAGTCGGTTATGTCATCCTTGCATTTTCTAATTCCTAGTCACTCTCTTTGCCATCTTATTTTCTAATTCATGAGTCGGCTCTACTACCATCGTAAATCGTTGTAGTTTCTAGTTCAGAGGTTGTCTTTGTTTCCATAGTATTTTGGCATATATTTTCCATTTTATCTCCTTTGACCCTCAAATTTCTCTGGCACACCTGTAATTCCATTTTACACATTTCCTTCCTTGGTACCTCCGCCTTCATTCCACCCCCATCAGCCTAAAATCACAATTTTCCATTTTTTAGGGCTTGCAATAACTTCCTTATTTTCCATCAAATAGCTTTAAAATTTTCACACAATGTTCCTTTCATCATTCTTCCCCTTTGACCCTCTATGCTCAATTTCCCTGTTTCACCATTTCGATCAAAAATTTCCTTCCTCTTCATCCTAGTCCTCCAGAGAGCCTCCCAAAACCAATAATTGTGCCTTTTCACCCTTCATTCTAACCCAAATCCCAAATCACCATTACTAAATGTGTGTTAGAACATGTTTCTCTATCCATTTCCAAAAAAAAAAATTATGGTCTTGACCCATGCCAGCACCAAAATCATGGAGAAATAAATCACCCACTAAAGTCTTAAGTGGCAAAATTAATTGATATGATGCGAGGATTAAACCAGCAGAATACCCTTTTGATCAATAAACTAAAGAAGGATCCTTTGTCATCGAAATTATTTTTTTCATCCACCCTCGTGGGACCAATTTGGACTTCCAAGGGTTCAATTTTTATGGATTGATATACTATCTTTGAGTAATTTTTCCACCTTCACAATACATATTCAACAAATCAGGTCCCCATTGCCTCTTTCCATTTGGAGTAAGAAGCACTTCAATGGTACCATTTGTATCTCAAATCAAATGATGAACCGAATTGGTCAACCTTCCAATCCCTAGTTTTGAACCAATTTTTTTCTCTTTGAATTTGAGGATTTCACTAGAGCACTCACAAAACTTCACCAAATAGGTAATTTTTTCCATTATCGAGATCGAATTTGAAAATCTTATGAATCACATTGAAGGGTTGTCTAATGATTTTTGAAAATTTACTTTGTTAGTGGCCTCAAAGATCCAATTCGATCAAGAGGTGAAAATATTTCAGCTAAAAAATAGGATGGATGCCTTGGGACTGGTTAAGTTAGTTAAAGATAAGCTCGCATCTCAACGCCTCACTCTCTCCTTTTAGACAATAAAGAACCCCATCACTTAAGCAATCAACCATAACCACCGTAGTCAAACATATTTACGAAGATGAGATGTGCACTCATAAAGAGAAGGGTTTGTGTTATAATTGTGATGAAAAATGGGTTAAGGTCATCAGTGTGTCATATAAAAGGTTTACTTGCTTGTTGTGGAATCACCTCTAGCTCCATATAATCAGCATGATACCTAGAAGTTCCGGGATTCTCACGAAGAACAAAGTTCCCCAGAAGATTCTACGTGGCACAAGAGGCTCTACCAGAGATCTCTCTACATGCCTTAGTAGGTGTGACCACTCCTCAAACCATGAAGGTCAAGGGGTTCTTTAAAAAGATCCCTCTCATAATCCTCATTGACTCAAGTAACACACACAATTTCATCGATCCTTGCATTACTAAATAGGTTGACTACTTTGTACACCCTTGTTCCATCTTTGAGGTCATGAATGCTAATTGGGGCACATTTCCATGTAAAGAAAAGTTTTGTAATTTATGTAATGTCATATGTGATTACACTCTTCAATCCAATATGATTTCCATTCCCTTAGGTGGATGTGATGTGGTTTTCGGTGCACAGTGGTTCCACACCTTGGGACCTATTCTCTGGAATTTCAAAAAATTTGATGCAATTCATAGATAGTGGTCAGAAACACACCTTAAAAGGGTTATTTCTAGGGTCTTCTAGCATCATCAGTTCCCATCACATGGAGAATATTCGAAGAAAGGATCACATGGGGTCATTTCCCAACTGCACTCCATCCAACTCCATTCCACCTCTGCTCCTACCTACCCCACTCCTTTACAAGCCATTCTAAACAAACATGTACTCATTTTTCTTGAGTGACAGGACTACCCCATTCACATCATAAAGAACGTGACATTCCACTTCACCCAAGAATCCTTCCCCATATCATTCAACCATACGATACCCCCATCTATAAAATATAGATATTGAGAAACTCATCTAGGAACTCCTCACCTCGGCATAATTCACCCCTTCACAAGCCCTTATTCCTCACATGTTCTTCATGTCCATAAACATATGTTTCATGGCACCTCTGCATTGACTTTTGTGCCCTTAATCACCTCACTATCAAGGATAAGTTCCCCATTCTAGTCATTGATGAGCTTCTTGATGAGCTCCATGGAGCCAAATTTTTCTCAAAATTGGACCTTCGTTCCAGCTACCATCAAATTAGAGTGCATCCTGATGACATTCCCAAGACTTCCTCCTACTCATGAGGGTCACTATGAGTTCTTAGTCATGCCATTCGGCCTCACTAATTCTCCTTCCACATTTCAGGAACTCATGAATAAAAAATTTGGCCTTTCCTTCGTTAGTTTGTATTGGTTTTCTTCGATGATATTTTGATCTACAGCCATGCACATGGGAAGACCATCTCCAACATATTGACAAGGCATTACAACTTCTGGTTGACAATCAATTATGTGCCAAACAGTCCAAGTGTTCTTTTTCCCAAGAATAAGTTGAATATATGGGTCACATCGTCTCAGCCAAGGGAGTTCATGTGGATCCAAAAAAATTAGTGCCATGCAACAATGGCCACAACCAACAACCCTCAAAAGCCTTCGAGGATTCCTTGGCCTTACAAGATACTACCACAAGTTTGTCAAAAATTATGGCAAGATCATAGCTCCCTTGACATTTTTATTAAATAAGGATGCATTTATGTGGGAAGCAACAATTTTCATGCATTCCTAGCACTCAAATAGACTATGTCTAGTACCACAATTTTGCCTTGACAGACTCACCAAAACTTTCACCATTGAGAGTGATGCATGTGAAAATGGGTTGGGTGTTGTTCTACTTCAAGAGGATCATCCTATTGCATTCACTAGCAAATCCCTTTCTGGAAGAACATTGGCCTTGTCTACATATGAGAAAGAAATGTTGGCAATCCTCCTTGTAACAAAAAGAATGGCGACCATACTTACATGTGAATCATTTTTGCATAAAAATAATCATCATGTTGGGCCTTGAAATATTGACTAAGTACCAAAGGGTGCATGAGTGAGTGGGACCAATAGGAAAAAGAGCGCATGGGGAGAATTGCACATGATAAGTGTTTAAAAAGGTTTAGGAGAAACCAAGGAGCACATGTAAGGTAGTTCATAGGGTCTAAGGACTTAGCCATATTCAGTGTTCTAGAGGAACTTGAGGAAAAACGTGACCCAACTAGGCATGCCAAGTGGATAAGGTGCCAGCCTAGAAGACTTGGTGGTCAAGGAAAGAATATTCCACGCATGGAATATTATTAGAAGACATCATTGCAGAAAGTGGAGAGCTTAGAACAAAATAAACATGCACCATTATAGGACAACATTAACACTTGGCATCGATATACTCTTGGGAAAAGGCATCTTTGGTGGGTATTGGTGGTATAAGAAGAGATGCTTGGGTAGAAGAATAGACACATATTGAGGAATAAAAAATGGAAGACATATAGTGTGAGGAAAGCAAATCTACTGTAGAAAATATTAGGAGGCCCTAGGATTTGGGGTTCTCATTGGAGGGCTGTAGGAATGTTATCATGCCTAAGGAATGGGCCTATAAAAAAATTTAATAAAGAAAACATAGCTATGACCTCGATATATGGGTTAAATACTTTTCTTGATACATTTGGTCTTATATGACCCTTTTGAATGTAATGTGGTTAATGAAACTATGATCAATATAAATATATTGTTACATTATGAATTTCTTGTTCGAGAGGTGCAAACCCTAGTGTTATTTCCTTATATTTTAAGGTAGGTCTGTTCTTTAAATTTCATGCCATGATATTTCTCTTGTTATTAAATGTTTGGGTATAAGGATATGATAGCTCATGTTGTGATTTTACATGAATATTCACTTCTCTGCAACTAATCCTCTAACAATGGAAATATCTTCTCACAATTCTCACATAAAGGAGGGGCTCAGGTGCCGCGCATGCCTCGGTGAGCACCCAGCACCCGTTGGGTGATAGGCCGGTGCGCATGGGGTTAGAAGTTAGTAGATGGGTAAAAATGACTACATCTTGGTTCCATTTTTAGGACCTCTTTTCGAAGTTGTTGTGAGAATTATGCGTGATGACAAAGCATTTGACCTTGGACAATGTCGAAGCATGGTTTAAGAGCACAGAGGATGATTTTTCTCATAGATTTAGTATTAGACCTAAGTTTGATGCATGTAGATGGGTAGAAGAACACATGTATCATGAGTTGTATGAGACCTTATTTTGCTAGATTCCAATAGAGTTGTATGAATGGTTTTCTGTGTATGCATCTACATCAACATGGTACTATAGCTATCATATTTAGACGAAGAGGAATATCGAGGGCTGCAAGATGTTGATCTGACATGGACACGTGTTGTTGATCATTAGTGGAAGAGAGTGCTGACAAGTTATACCCTGGAATATGATATTTCTACGTATTGTTGTCCTAAGGTTGTTGAGTTTGAGTTCTTAAAGTAACCTAGAGGATAAATTTTGTGTGTTATCCCTTTAGCCATAAATATCCTACTCATTACACTAAGTTTCGAAGCATTCCCTATGCCCGGCTAAGATTCTCTAAGCATTGGTCAAGGAAGGTAGGTGTAGACACCAAAATTGGATCACACTCTGTTTGGTCCCTTGTCAAATAACTAGCTCAAAAATACTCATCTAATCATGGCCCCTTTCACCCCACATCACCATTAATTTAATTAAATTAATATATATCCTCACAACATTTTATATCTAATTACCTAAATTTCTACCCCACCACTTCACCTAGCCACCTCACCTAGACACCTCATCCAGCCACCTCACCGTAGACCTATTCTTGGCATGTTTCCATAACCAACAATAACTAAGTCTCACTTCTCTTAATGAGCTAGGATTTGGTCTAACCCTAAAATCAATCCCTAAAATCTCTCTAACCACATTCTCGCTCATTAGAAGGGAAGTTTCCATTCTAATCCGTGAAAAATAAACTAACTGGGTCAAAGAAATCAGGAAGATCTACCCATTTTAGTAAACCTAGGGAATCCCACCTTAACCAACATGGACACCCCTAAACTGACATCATCGACCAGAATCGTCGTTTACCATTTATTCACCCAAACAACCTTTCTTGTGGTTTGGCACATTTTGAGAAAAAAAAGGAGATCGGAGCTGCATACTGAGTGAGACCAACATCCTTTTACATATCCAAACATCCTTTTACATATCTAGACATCCGGAGTGATCACCAAGATCAATTCTGAGCCATTGCATTCATGGGAGTACTCAGGAAATCACTTCTATACCATACATGTATTCTCCAATCAACTTTGTTGGTGCAAATATTCACTTTACACACTTTGCCCTAATTTTCTATATCCATTTTGCTCAAAAATGTTTTATTTTCTCCAGTGGGTGATCTGCAACTCATTTTATCTAGTTGAATGCTTTGAAAATGCCCTCAATGTTTTCATTTTTCCCTAATTTGAAACAAATTTTCAAGTTGTCCTCTTGTGTGCCCTAATTCCTTTATTTTTCAGGCTGTGTCATTTTTTCCATTGCCAAAACGTGTAAGAAATTTGGGCTTGATCAAATCCCATTTATGTGCAAGTGGAATCCTAATCTCTGGTCGAAAAAATGTAAAATCATGCTTCACTTGAGTTAAAACCAAGAAATCTATCCTCCTTGTGAAAAAATTCGATTTCAGGGGCATCCCATGTATTTTTACGTTTTGACGGGTGTACGGGTGTCACCCACCCGTCAATTTTATCATCACAACACAATGCTAACGTGGCAGGTTTCTATTGGCTGGGAGCGGTCGCGAAAATGTTGTAAGTTGTTATTTTTGAAAAATTGACAAAGGAAAAGTTTGCTCCGTGGCCCCGCATTTGCTATAGCAGTATGCCTACGTGGCATGATTTGATTGGTCAGATGGAGTGGCAGGTGGTAGGGGTCACTTAGAATTTTTCTTCAATTTTGAAAAAATTCTCAATGTCAATTTTTGACCCGAGGGCCCGTGCCCAATGGGAGGAGGACATGTGGCACAGGAGGGTCAAGCAGAGAGGCGAAGAGTTGGAAAAATTTGAAGTTTTTGGCTCCAAAATGCCAATGGAAAATTTTTGACCCAGAGGCCCGCATCAAAGGAAAATTTGACACGTGTCTAGGAAAGGCCATGTGGGGAGGGGCAGATGTTTTGAAGACTTTGAAGTTTTGACTTCAAAATGCTAAAATCAATTTTTGTCGAAGGCCCGTGACGAGTAGGAAGGTGACATGTGTCCGGGAGGAGAAATGGGAATGGGGGCTGAAGAAAACTTTTGGGAATTTTTACCCTTGGTATAAAAGGTAAAAAATGAAGAATATGCCTGCATCCAATGAAAATAGGACATGTGTCCTAAATTTGGTGGAGGTTTGGAGCATGGAGAGGAAGTTGAAAATTTTGCAAAATTTTAGTGAAGAATCTCGAGGTAAAAATTGGTCCGCGGAAAATTTGGAGGTGTGCCCCCACATCCAGTCAGGGGGCAACATGTGGCATGTTTCAAAAGGAAAAGGAAGAGCGCGGGCCCACAAGGGATTTTGTGCTCATGGAGGAGTGAAGGAAAAAAGGAGGGTTGGCTCCATGATGAATAGGGAGACCACCACATGGTGGAGGAAGCGGCGGGTGTTCGGGGTGTGGAGAATTTTGATAAAATTTTCCTTTTCTCAGAAAAGGTGGCAAAATGCATCAAATTGGCCCATGGTTTTGGTGGAGGCCCACAGGAGGACACGTGGTGCATCTAGGGGCTAGCGGGGAAAATATTCAAAATTTTCCCGAATCCAAAAAAGGGTTTGAAATGCATTCTTAGAGGCAAAGGCCGGTCTAATAGTATTTGGACACGTGTCTCACCCCATCCAAAGGGAAAAAGGGTATTTTCGAGGGAATATTCAAGATTTGATCTAACACGTGGAGGAAGAGATTTAAAGTTGATTTTAATCAACGGTTCTTTGTGCATTTTCATTTTTGGGTGCCATGGAGCTCCAAGAAGTGTGGAATCATTATTTTGCACCAAATCACATGAAATTTTCTATGATTTCACATCCCCTCAGCCTTATAAGTGTAATGGAACCATTCTTTTGAGCTAATTCGGTGCTCTGTAGTGTTTTCCAAAAATATTTTCCTCGGCCCGTGAAAAACATGTGAATGGTAAAAAATGAAAAGTTGCGGAGTTAAAAGCGATGTAGAAAAAGGTAAAAAAATGATTACAAATGCATGTTGGCATGGTGGAATGCCAAAAATGTGACCCTGGGATGGATAAGGATCTGATTTCATGCAATATTTTAAAATATTTGTGCATCTCTAGCATTTGGCGAGCTATTTTACAATTTTATATCATTTTTCATCAAATGGATAGGGTTTTGTAACAAATTTGATCCCTTTGGCATATTATTTGCTTGGGATGCAAGGATCCAAGCTGGAAGAGGATATATGATGTAATTTGGAGGAATTTTTAAAAGTCTGTTGAGAATTTTGGAGGAGGAGAGAAGAATTTTCATGTGGAAAACTGGAAGAAGTCCATTTCTTTTTGGAGAGACTGCCTGAGAGCCATTTTTGGTTCCTGTTTGCATCAAATGTTCATCATGTTGAGTTGGTTTCAGCTGTAAATCCATCAACAAGCTTTGAGATTGTCTAAATAACATTCCCTTGCTGATATATCTGATCAAATTCTTGGATTAATTGGTTTTATCTCTTGGCAAAGTTTGCATACACTTGTGTTTCAGTATGTTTTCAATTTATGTTTTATGCTCATGTTGCAATCTTGTGTTTAGGATCTCTCTGATCATATAGGGTCTCATTTCTGGTTGATGGTTTAATGGCATTTGCAATCTTGCATTCAGAAGAGCTCTCATCTGATAGAAGATAAACAGATTTAAAATCATCTTACTGTCCTTGATTAATGAGACTATCTGTAAACCTTTGGGTGCACCTTAGGTCATGATTAAATAGGGATTCCTGGATGCTTCATTGGTATTTTTCTTCAAGCCTTTGTGGTAGGTTATCAAATTTTGTATGGAATAGTGTAGATTTGGGCATCCATGTGTGCACACATCCTGGTTGAAAGAGCACTTCAGATTCATTGAAATTGTTTAGGTGTTGTAATTCATTTGTAAAGTTTCCCAAAGAAGGTGATGACTCCAAACTACTCTTGTCCCAACATCTCTCATCATAATTTCATTTCAAACTAACTCATCCTGCCTATAATACCCCTGCATTTGCATTGTGTGTCCACAAAGAATTCAATCCTTTCACTAAAATGCACAAAGTTGATCAGGGTTTTATCATGTCTTTAGCAGCTCTAGCTTTGTTTTGAGAACATTTCCATCATTTAGTAGTGACAAATCCTTTGAGTTTGGATAATGGATACTTGATCATGTTTTCACAATGCCTCTTCCATATTATATGTAAAACACAAGGACATCTACATCTCCCTACCATATAGGGGCTGCAATATATAGGTTATCTTTCCTTGGTTGATAGGCACAACCTAAAATAGTGAGGGTTAGATCAAAAACCTCTTGAAGGTGATATTCACTCCCTCAATTCTTGAATTCAAACAAGTAGATAGGTGTGCTTCCTCAGCTACAAATGACATACAAAACATCTATCTATCCTTGAGTGTCTGTGAAAATTCATGATGATGTTCAAGTTGTGAAGGAGATTAAATATAGATACCAACACAACCACCTCCACCACTCAGGTGATTAGATCTTTAACACAGTAAGTATGGCCCTAACCAATAGGATTTATTTTAGTCATGACCCTAATTACTTCTATTATTAATCTATTCTCTTGCACGGTTATTTGTTCATCACTCACTTTCTGTGAACTCAAATATCCCTTCACCCATATCACCAAATCACCCATTCTCTCTGTTGTACACCTTTGATCATACCTAATACCTTTACAGACCTCCCTAACCACCCTTCCATCCTTGTTTAGTTCCAACTCAATCCCCACAACTAGATTTCATTGAGTTCCTTTTACCCAGATCATACAGCGCTAGTTATACCATCTTTGACATTAGTCTACTGTGTTTACACATTTGCGAACAACAGAACCAAACAAAATTTTCAAAGTGACCTAAACAGCCCAAAACCTAAATGTCCCCAATCTTCCTAAACCATAGTTAGTTACACCCAGACCGACATCGGTCTCTATATTTCATACCCTACCTAAGAACAGAGCCAAACAATCTCCTACCAATTGACCTAAACAACACGAGAATCGAGACTTGGACCGATTCTAATACCCGACACCTATCAACCCTTCATATCTAACTATAACCTAACTTTGTTATATTAGATTTTCTAATTGTACTTGAATGAAAAACCTAAATCATATCATCTACGGTAGGATTTCCTTTTATTTCTAGCATTAAATTATTTTAAATAGTGGATTGACAACCATCTACGGAGTATCACACTTCCAGAAACTAACATACGCTGGCGGTCCCAATGTTAGATATCATTTAACTATCATTTCGTGGTCTTGTTTTTATTACGGGTAGTTCCTTCTAGCTAAAAGGAATCTCTCATATTCAGCTATGGATCAAGAAGTCGAATGCATGCAACAACCATCAATCGACCAGAATTTAATAGGTATTCCTCACGAATTTAATAGGTATACCTCCTTGGCCCTTACCCTTATCTGTTTTGTCATTTTGAAAAGGTAAGGAAAATGATGAAACATTTTGCACGCCTTGATGAGACCCATTAGGGGTTATTTTGCATTTATTCATTCCTAGGTGAAAGTTGTGTGTTTGTTTCCCTTCTAAAATATTCCACATTAATTTTCTCTTTTGGAAATCATTCTCCTTCTTTCTATTGTATAAAAATAATCATATTTTTTGTGCTTTAAAAAGAACATGTCTTCCTTTATTTAGCATTGCATTAGTGAAAGAGCATACTTCTTCTGTTCATCTCTTGCTACATCGAATATTACACTTCGATTTGGGTTTAAAAAACTTGCATTGCATTCATATTTGTTGCATTAGTAGATCACATTAAAACTAAGCAAAACCTATATGATGGAATTCATGCCCGATTGATGGTTGACACAAAAAATTTTAGAAAACACATTTTCTCTCTCTCTGTGTCTTACCAAACTTGCACAAAATCAAAATATACACATCTTTCTTAAAAACATCTTACAGGAACATCTATCAATGATCACATGATCCGGTTGATAGGTAATCCCTAGATCATTGCCTCTGTCAAGTCATCATCTCGGAGAGGACGGCCCACCCCCACCATAACATACGTGAAACCTCTCATTTTAGATATCCTTCTTCATAGGATGCCTTCCTAACAAAAAAATCTATTCTAAATACACATAGTCAGTCCTAAATGGCATAAGCTAAACATACATAAGAAAATCACTATTAGGATCATGCTTTTTTAGCGTTCTTCTTAGCTTGTATTTTGAGGTGCAAGACTATGAATCTCCATTTTCTTCTTCCTTGCACACTCTACCATTGTAGTTGGAGAATTACGGATTTTTTTAAGTGTGTCGGGGCCCCTTCTCTTCATTCTCAAGTTCTTGAGTTTGATTCTTCACATAATTTAATTCACAAAACCAATCTTATTCATTCCTTTCTAATTTCACAATCACCGACGTCGGTCTAGCAAAATCACCGGTTCACATTTGACCCTCATCGATTAAACCCTAACCGTGTCGACCTCTAATTTTCTAGTTAATTTACCTTGAATAGATTTCATCACTATTTATGTTATGTTTCTAGCCCTCGGGGCATCGTAATATTTATCCCCATCGATACTTATTGTCATACATAGTTTTCACAAGTACCCATCCAACATTCCTGTTTTATGTTTGAGACTAGTTTTCTTCCATAGTGACTAGTATTGGTTTCATAATCATCATCGGTGTTCTCACAACCATCATCGGTCAACCTAATCATCATCGAGTTTCTGTGTTTGATTTTGAAATCTATAAATTGACTATATTCACCTTCTAGATCCCATTATTCTTTGTTCCTACTATTTTACGTGTCATCTACACAACATAGTCTTACTAGGTTAGCACTTATTCACATGGTGTTGACTCGTAGCTAGAATAATGCCCTCATTCTCCATGCTAGTTATCAACCACTCCCACCTAGTCCTTCACTACCCTCTATCCTTTCACCCATGGATCCAACCATACCTACCACCATTTCCATGGCGATGAAGAATTTTCATGACTCCTTGATCGAATCCCGCCACCTTACATTTCTACCTTTCCCACTCTTCCACTCGAGACACCTCGGTCGGTTGATATAAAACATGCCTATATCCATCTCTCCTACCCTTATTCATGCTTCTACATCAACCCCTAACAATGCAGCGTTACCCTCACCTGCTTCACTACTACTAGTTTCACGGCTAGGCCCCATACCCACTGTGACCGCTATGTCTATAGTTTCACTTGCACCTATCGTATCTGTTGTCCCCTTGTCGACCACCCAGACCATAGCACAGTCTACACCCATTATCTCATAAATACCCATTGCAACACAACCACCCATGGTATCGGTGACCCCTACTCCATTCCATAATCTCATCCTCTCCATCCCACAAACACTACCCCCAATCGCTACCAGAGTCATGACAACCATCCCACCTACATACACCTACTATCAATAACCCCTATCTCATCTATTACCCATTCTAGATATGTCCCTTCTATGTCGGTTCCTTATTCTTAACTTCCCTATCCGGTTTAATATATACCTCCTTATGACATAGGAGGTGTCCCTCCATCAACCTACTAATGACCTCATCAAGTAAACGATGGAAAATATGTAGACACTAGAAGCATTGGTTCCGGAATCACGTAATTCCCTCACCTATGATGAAATTTGTAATGATCCTATTCACCCGTCCATCCCTATTCGACCATACCCCATACATTAGGAAATGCCAAAGTTTAACCGCTTGATAGCAAAGATGATCCACAACAACATTTGGGGTCCTTTAAACATGGATGTTACCTGATCACCCATGATGATGCTTTACTCCTACAAACCTTCCCGATGTACCTAACTTGACTTATATTAGATTGGTACAATAGGCTACCAAGACACTCCATCTACTCATTTAATCAAATAGCCCAAGCCTTCCTAGATCACTTTTCCATCAACATTGTTAAGAAGGTTACCATGACTAACCTTTATTCCACACAACAGTATGATGATGAGTCTATCACGACTTTGTTTCTCATCGGCACCCTAATTAACCAGCTCACATTCCAATTACCTCAAACAAAATTCATAGAGTTATTTACTCAGGCTTGTGCTAGACACATCTCACCAACCACAGTAGGTGAAAACCTTTCATACTTTTGACGAGCCATTCACCATGGCATAGAAAATGAAAATTCATACTATCAAAGAAAAGAAGATTCAACTTCGTGCAAAGAACATCACCTTCAAATAAAATGATACTTCTTCATCTTCAAAATCCCAAAACAATTATTCAAAACCCAAAGGGTGCTGCCAATTTTGTAGTCCTCAAGGCTGGTCCCCTCATCAATAAAATCTAGGAAAACCCCTTCCAATCTCTCTCTTGTCCAATATTTCCATTTTATATGAGAAAAATGAAATTACACTTCTATAGGAGAATATTATTCTTACGCTTTGGAATCTTGTTAAGGCTTTGGTGCCATTACTCTTCCACCTATAAAATGACATACTAGTTTTGACCACTGAGCGATCCATGCCCTCATGTTATAAGGAACATGAATTTTTAACTAACATCATGTCAAATGTCATAGTGATAATAAGCGCATCACCTTCAGAATATTATCCAAGAAATAATAGACAATAGAGATCTAGTCTTGGATAGCCCGAATGTACCTGCTAACCAAAACCTGCATATCTTCAAAAACCCATTTCCTAATCACACCCCTTCTTCCAACCAACTTGGTGATTCTTCAAACAATGATAGCAACATTTGTGAAGTCCATGGTATATTTGAATACATATCATAAACTTCCTATTACCTCATGTTCCTTTTATAGATGAAATCTTATCCCGAGTTCCCCTATCGGCCCCAAAACTAGTTTTATCTGCTCCTCTACCAACAGAGGAACCCCCTTCATTCTCACTCGAGGAAGAAATTATAATTATCACACCACCTTTGACCCCTCAAAATTCTAAGCAATTGTCAGTGGCACCTCTCCTACTCATAGAGGATCCAGGTTCGCCATCTACACCAACACAAGGAGTATCCACTTTGGTCATCCCATCTTCCCCTCTACCCATGGAGGATACTATAAATCTTGCCACACAGTGGATGACCATTCACCATCAGTCCTTCAATATCCCATTGATCTACTTTTGAATCTCTTACCCATAGAGTCTAAGGCTAGCCATTTCCCTATATCTCAAACACATTTTACGGTGATCACCATTCGGTCCATGCCGGCCCCACCGATAATATTACCATTTTTTTCCTTGGAAGATCACCTGGACTATGTTGATAGAGCCTTGCTTTGAAGATGTATTTTACTACTGGTTTCAACCCAAATGTAGTTGTCACTCACTGACACCTCCACTATCTATCCAAAAGTGTTTTGAGCAACCCAACCAAACACAACCACAACTACTGTAACACCTTCCACGTCACCACCCATGGCCCAACTCACACCTCTGCCCATGACCCAACATACATCTACACCCAAAAACCTACCTACGCCTATAATGCCTCCTTTACCTAAACCCATCAATGCCTTAGGGTCATACTAACACTAGCCTTACTCGTCCACCCATCAAATCAGATTTAGCTACATCTTCCAAAACTAACTCCAAACTTAACCTAACCCCTAAAAATAAGATCTAATCTCTTAGATCTCATACCACTGACCTCATCAACCATGCCCTTCTCACCTTCACCCCTTCCATTCATCCTAGGACCTCACCCCTCGACCCTACCAAGAAATCCCCATCCACCGGTAAACCAAAACATGACAACCCATTTCCCCATCACAGGACCTTTAATATACCCAACCGAAGCCCACACAACCTCCACCCTTACCTGTAATCTCTTACCACCCATACCTCTAATACCATCAATAACTTCTTTATTACACATGATGCTTCCTTCTCTTTCACTCACGCCTCCTACCCAACCCACACCACCTACCTCCACAAAGACCTCGCTTACCCCATGGGTAACCAACCCTCTTCTACCATTTGATTTTTCCTCCACATCTTGTGTTCCCATATCACCTTTACCCAAATATATGTAACCTAAAGCTAAAATCCGCTTATCCTCCAATAAGGTAGCTAAACCAACCAAACCTTCCATTGTCAGTTCATCTACCATGCCCCTACCCAAGTAAATACGACCAACACCTATGAAAACACCACACACCAAACTAGTAGCCCAACCACTCCCCTCTTGTAAAGACTCTTCCTCCATAGTCAGCCACACATGTACCAAAACCCACATTCACCTCCCATTGTGTTCTATTAGTAGGGTCCTATGCCAAAATCCTAACCAACCTCCTCGAAACTTCTGTCATCACATTACCACCTCTTAGACCTTACGACCCACTCAAACCCAAACCAAAAGGGTTTGACAAAACCAAATTTGCACCTACCATCATCTGCGAGACATGATGCGAGAGAATGTAAGGATTTGAAAATGGCTCTTGTCCAATTATGTCCTCTTGAAGAAAAATTTGACGATGATGATCTCCTTGATGAGGACCCCATTTCACCTTCACCAATTTCCACGGATCTTCTCCCATTACCCGCTCGGTGACCAAGATATCCAACCCCACAATTCTTAGATCCATCCCTAAGATTTGAAATTAACATGGTTTGCATAAGAGAGTTGGCCAAACCACTACCCAAATGCCAATGCATCCTACTCATCTCACAAGGATCGTATCCACCACTAGGGTTTTTTCCCTCATGTTGCTATACCTTCCATGACACACCCTCTTCATCCACCTCTCGTCAAATTAACATGATCAATATTTCCACCCATGCTCAAAAAGACAAGGGTAAGGATAAAGTAAGTGGCCCATCAATGAACCTTGTACCCAATATACCATCTGCACCCACACCTAAATTCATCATTCAGGTTTTGCATATCAAATTTACGATGGCGTCATGCATCGTACAATGCTAAAAACACTACACCAATCCCCCTCAAAATGTATTTAGATGACCTCATCTAAACCTCGAGAGTCACACCGTCAAGCCCTCATGGAGGTCCTTCAATCTATTGAATTTCTACCAAATGACCCCACACTCGTAGCCTCCATCATTACCCCTCACCACGTGGCCTCTATCACTAATAATTTTCCTTCGTCTACACCTCCACCCACTCACCAAGTAGCCTCACTCAGCTTTTCCGATGAAGAGATTGATCCCTTCCATTCCGATGACCTTGACCTGCTCTTTTGATCTCCATTTTTATCAATAATATATGCATACGACACATCATGATTGATGGTGGTGCTATCATTAACATCATCTCCTCCCATACATATGAACAAATGCAAATACCGCCAATTACATGCATGGTAACCCCGTTATGTTGTGTTCCTTCAATGACACCATGACCTCTACACTAGGTACCATTGTTCTCCATGTCTGCATGGGTCCTGCTGCCTTTGTCCCGAAACTTTTTATGTCTTAGAAGGGAGTTCCATTACAACTTGTTGCTTGGCATAACTGGATCCATGCTTTATGGGTGGTGTCCCTTTAATGTTACATCAATGCCTCAAATTTAAACACAAGGGACATAATTACACCATCCCCGCCCGGCCCCTCGCTTTCAAGACATGTAACATGCTATATCGACCCAATGATGTGCTTATACCGGTTAAGGAAACCACCACCAAAACCACTTCACCTTCACCCATGAGTCCATCCACCAAAATTACCACTAATTTTTCTACGTCTAAACTCACTATCCCTACTACAATTGTATCCTCTACCGCTAGTGCCCATGTTTCCCCTTCATCTAGTGATCCATTTATACTTACTACCCACATACCAACTACTAACCCCTAAGAAGGTCTATTTAAATGTCTCACTCTGGGAATACCATCTATATAATATCAATGCCTTCCTCACCCCACAAGAGTACAAGAATGCTGCGTCAACACTCCAACTACTAAATCCGCATTGGTGACGTTTTCCCTTATAGCCCTCCCTACCTTCGCACCAACCTAACGTATGGGGACTTGATATGGCCACCTATAAACCTGAACCTCCATCCCAAACCCAACCATTTTCATCCGACCTACACTCCCTCACTAACTATTGTTTCACTCACACTTTCCTCCACTAGTGCACGTGGAAAGGATTTGGCTTTGGTTTTTATGAACAAGGCCACCACACTGTCATCTCATGTACCTCTCATAAACATAATGACCATAGTGGCATTGGTTTTGATGCTTCATCCTCTAAGAAGGTTCACATCCACCTTATCCGAGAACAAGAAATCTCCCCCTCTCATTAACCCAAATTACCATCCTCACCCACGGAGTCCATAAGTCTTGAATCTATACCTTGAACTTTTTTTTTTATTCGTAAACACCATTTACTTATAACCATTAACCTATCAATGTGATGGCGAGGCTCCATATTTTCTCCCATTCCTATATCCCGACATGATCAATGAGTAACACCCTTGACTATTGTTATTTTCCTCTTTTGCATTCAAGTGTTGATATGTGATTTTCCTTTTAAGGATATGTTCTTGATTATTGGAAATCATGTTTGATATGGATACATCTTTTCTACTCTTAAGATCCTTTGGTGAACTAGAATAACTTCTAGGAATCCATTTTTCAGTTGTGGTAGGTGATTTGCAATCTAGTTTAAGAGTTTTAAATTTATCTATTTATCTAATTCATCCAAGGAATGTTCTAAATCTGCTCTGCTTGAATGAATGGTAAATTTGACATTCCATGAAATAAGGCACACACTAGACTGAACTTTGTTGTTGCAAGTTCTTTGATTTCTATGTGAACGTACTTCCATTCGGTGAGGTTGTTTGGCTTGGTTCTTTGAAGATCAACTAAGATAGGTCATTGTTGATAAATAGGCATGTAACATGTAGACAACATAATGGATATCCAAGACCCTATTGAGGATTGACTTATGAAATCCTAAGCTAGGTGAAATTATTTCCTACCTAAGCTATGTTACTTGATACAATTGTGTTTCTAACCTAAAACTTGGTACTAAAGAGTTAGAAGGGTTGTTAGGTATTAAAATGAGAACCTAACACTCAAGGTTATTTGGTGATCTAATCGAGTTTCTAAAAGCTATTGTATTTTTGATTACTTATCTATATGGAGTTATCTAACCTAATTGATAAGGACTTATGTTGGGGTTAGTGGTTAGTGTTATATCCTAAGGTATAAACTTTAATTCTACCTAAGATCTAACCTAATTCAGTAATCTATCCTAAGTTAAGGCACACTGGGATTGAACTTTGTTGTTGCAAGTTCTTTGATTTACGTGTGAACGTACTTCCATTTAGTAGGTTGTTTGACTTGGGTCTTTGAAGATGAACCAAGACATGTCATTTTAGATAAATAGGCATGCTGACACTGCATACATGGCATAAGCAATACCCAGGACCCTATTGAGGATTGACTTATGGAATCCTAAGCTAGGTGAAAGTATTTCCTACCTAAGCTATGTTACTTGATACAATTTTGTTTCTAACCTAAAACTTGGTACTAAAGAGTTAGAAGGGTTGCTAGGTATTAAAACTAGAACCTAACACTACAAGGTTATTTGGTGATCTAACCTAGTTTCTAAAAGCTATTGTATTTTTGATTACTTACCTATGTGGAGTTATCTAACCTAATTGATAAGGACCTATGTTGGGGGTTAGTGGTTAGTGTTATATCCTAAGGTATAAACTTTAATTATACCTAAGATCTAACCTAAGCAAGTAATCTCTCCTAAGTTAATGACATGAAGGAAACCTAATGGGATGTAAGTATAGGGTGACGGTTTCTAAGGCATTAATTTTGTTGATAAGGATGAAAGGACATGTAGGACTGCCACTTTGGTAGGGGTTAGTTTTTCGGCAGAGGATTAGTTGGTAGTATCACTAGAAACGGAAAAAAATGTTATTTTGATTTGGAACTCGCCGATTCAGCAAGTGGTGGAAAGGAAGATTGGGTGGGAGATATGGAATTAATGTAATTAATGAAATTTGTTTCACGAGCCCGAACCGCTTTGGTAGGCATGCCAGTGGATTTTTGTTTGGTTGTTTCATTTTGCATGCTCTCTGATTTTCTTTCTACATGCACTCTAGTTTTCGAACCAGCAGTTTAAACTACACTGCATGGCTATTTTGGAGGTTTCAAATCTATTTTTGTTTCATGGAGTGTATATGAAGCATTGTGGAAGAAGTATTTGGTTGTTTGATCTTTTGTGGAGAAGAGGAGAAGAAGTGAGCTCGGCTAGAGGTCTTCTTCAATTTTACAACGACACTATCAGGCATGATAGGCCCTAACTATTAAAATATCTTGCTTTCCTCTAAGTGTTTTCATTAAAAAAACTTTGCTCTGATGAGTTTTGTGCATTTCATGCTTAATCTGATAAATTGATTGATGGGTTTTGTAATACTTGCATTCTGGGTTTTGAATCCATGATACATGTGGTTCTGTTGAAAACTTATGTTGCACAAATGATCTATGCATGCAAAAAAAAAAGTTGGTGACTCTGTTTAGCTTCTTTGGTTATTGGAAATTGTTGTCTGGTTTGACCAATTTTGTTGACAATGAAATACTAGCTGAGTTTTAAAAATAACTCTGAGTTCTACCTAGTGTTGTTGAGATTATTGTTTGGAGAACTCATTGTGTCTTGTGATCTCGAGCTGGTAAGGAACTCTAGTCTTATTAATCTTGTATGCAAGTTCGAGCTTCAGTTGGAAACTTGTTTTGGTAGAGTGAATCGTAACAAATATTCATGGAGTCTCATGAAGCATGTGTTTTGATCCACGCGTTTAATGGATGTGGATAGATGAATATGGTTTGGGTTTTGTATTTCTTCTTGTGAAAAACATTGACTGTTATTGAAATTTGCATGCACTGTGGATAAACCCGTATATGGCTTGTTGTTTATGTATCTCACTTTGCGAGAAGCTTTGACTGATATAAAATTTGCATGCACTAGAAAAACCATATATGACTTTGTTTTGTATTTCAACTTGCGAAAACTTGGTTGTTGTTGAAACCCGCATCTAACTTGGAACCTGTGTTTGTTATTTTGGATAAGTTAGACTATTGTTCGAAGTCTCATATGGCATGGTGCTTGTGAATTCTTGTTCTTATGTCCATATTAAATGTTTTGGAGATTCTTTATGAACTTGACTTTTCAAAGCATTTTACATCTTGTTTAAGTAGGGAAATAGGGTTTGAAAGGATGTTAACTAGAAATGGAAGCATATCTTCTTACTCTGAACTATATTTAAGAAATTTCATTGTCTTGGTATACCATTACGGTGCTTTGGTGTATTATGAATTCATGATTGTGATATTGAGATGCAACTCTGTACAATCAATTTGTTACTTGTTGTTTTTAATTGAAAAGGTAACCAGAACGATGTGTTGGTTCGATATTATAGTCTTTGATTATTTTATTAACTATAGAGGGAACATGTTGTTACCCGAACTTGGTTACAAGCATTTAAATGATCTTGATTCCTTGTGGGAGCTTATGCTTTACATTGTGTTCAGATTTGTAATTCGAATCTGGGACAGTACATATTATTTATATGATGTTTTGATCTAGTCATTTGTCTAGAAACCCAATATGTAGTTCTTGTAGTGATATATTGTTGAGATAGTTCTATTTTACCTAAACTGTTGGAAATTTTTGAGTGTTCATCATCTACTCAGACTTCTTACCTATTGATGGGTTTAGTAAATAAATTTCAGGCCTTGAAAGTTTAATTGTGATTCAAATCCATTACAGACTGTGTTTGAATTTCACTATTTTATCATCGAGTTTAAAAAGAGAATAGTAAAGGAAAGGATTGATGGAACTTCACTGTTAGATGGTAAAGTGTTCTAAGAAGGAAAAATTCTAGTGCGCTCTCTTCAGGCTGATTTGGTCCAATAAAAGATTGTTAAGTCTTTGACAGAATACACTGTGAAACTTACTATCCTTGGACTGTGTATGAACTTCATTATTACAATGTTTCCGATGGAAGGTAGAATTCATGCATTATAATGTGAAGATTTAGAAGGGAAGATAACATTTAGTTTTATCTTTCCTTGGAGTTGATCTTGTTCTCTTTCTCTGAAACTATTGCAAGAGCTTAAACTGTATGCATGAGAGGAGGTAAAACTGTTTAATTAAGTTGTAAAGAAAAGATTAAATTGGGATCATATTCTGTTAGGTCTCCTTTTCTAGTGCAGTTGGGTTAAGTTCATTGGTTGGAACCTCCTAATTTTTATTCTTATTGGAAAAGGAAATCAATGTTTATTAGTCTTGTATACTTTTCATTTGACTGAAATGAAGTAGAATGAGATTGAAGTTAGGTTGGAAAAAGAAATTGTAGATTGTTGTTGACTGTTAATCCATCACTTCTTCTTGGATTTCTTTCATATGGATCTATTTTGATGAATACCTTAAATTGTTAAATTTTAAAGTAGAGTTACTTTAAAGGAACAGTTTAAATCATGATATACACTTTGTTCTAGATTTCTTTGATAGTTATGTACCTTGGTAAATGGAATGCTTTCTTTTCTTCCTTACATGAAAGTGAGATGAAACATCCAAGAGGGAATATGTTGTAAACACTTCTGTATCTTATAGTAAAGATATGAGTTATATTATATTTGGTAGATTGGAAACAATGATATATTATGTTTTGCTATTTGCTAAAGATAATTGATGAAATCAAATATACTTTAATTTATAGGACAAGTATTATAGATTATATTTTGTTCTTCTTTTTGTTAAACCTCTTTGGTATTTCTCTTCTTTTTATTGATATTACTTATTCTTAGGGAGTATGAATTACTTGTTGTTCATTACAAAAAGGTTTTTTTATTGGGACAATTAGTGGAATGCACATCATTTTAAGGATTAATGCTTATCATTGCTCGATTAATTGAACCCGACCCGTGCATGATAATTTTTACGAGATGAACTTCCTAAGTGATAAAATAAGGTGAAAACTTATATGATGAATTGGCTGATCTAAGTTGATTCTTGAGAATAATTCGATCTGTTCTTAAGTTGTATTGAAAAAAAAAGAGTTATTCTTTTTTTGATTGAAGGTTGTTATCTGCAATATGTCTGAAATGCATAAGTTGTAAATGTATAAGTTTTGAAAAGGAAATGTAGAATGAGAATTTACTTGCATGGATTATGTAAATTATCTTGTAATTTTACAAAAGAAATGGAATCCTCTTCAATTGATGTTCATCATGCTAATTATATGTTTCAATGAGTGTTCTTCGATAAGTAGGAAAAAGGGAATTATAGTATTTTCCCTAAACGTGAAGCAACTAAATAAGTTGTAGATAATCAATGTTCTTATCTAAACAATTCATATTATTAAGGTAACGTGTGATAACTTACAATGAAAACTATGAAATTGTAAGGGACATAAAGGGTGTGTTAAACCCTAGAACTTAATCATGAAGAGGAAGACTCTTCCTCTCTTATTAAAAAGTAAGCAAAAAGGGAGATATGAATACAATCATTAGACTTCATTTAATAAAGTCTACTAAGTTACAACCTCGGTGGTTGTTACACTTGCTTGAATAGTTAAATCACATTGAATGAAAATTAAGAGGTCGATGTCCTTAATTCTTGGTGGTTTTTTTCAACCAACATGAGCGAACATTGAAAGCAATCTTAATATAAGGAAGTTCTGCAAGGGTTATTGTAACTGAATTGAATTGGAAAAGAACTTAGGGAGAGTTGGATTAGAGTCTGGAAAGGGTTGCTAAAATCCCCTTTAGGAATCTAAATTAATTTAACTTTAATAACCTCTTAAGGGTATGTATATATCAATGAGGTTGTTCTATAGGATGTTGGCACATGCATTGCGCAGGGTTTACCTTCAAGAAGATTAGGATCTTCTTGACGATACAACACTATAATTGACATGTGACAACACCCTTACTGCATTGATTGTCTAGATCTACACACTTTTGGACTTGAATTTAGTTTCTCTCTAGGACAGTATCTTGGCACATAGGGTTGACTTAGGTCGACCCAGTATGCCAATCTATCCTAAGTCTTAGTGAGCTCCTTCCTATCATAACCTACGATGTTAACCAGAACTTGGGATAAACCTTGGGCAAGAGGACTGATGGAAGTCAGTAAAGGACATTCTAGTTAACAATAGAGTGGGGGTGAAGTACATATTCCAGATTGATGAGTATGCCGTCACGAGAATAAGTAATACAAACAGTATGTTAAAAATATTTGGCCAAAGTATCACAAACTCTTGTTTGTATGCGTTGTCCTATGTCACCTAGTATAAGGATCATAATGCAGATGAATATTGGTAACAACTATTCAGTTAGGTTCCTTAGACATATCACTCAATACCCAGAATAGGGTAAGAGAACCAAGTATACGTAGTATACAAAAAGTATCCAATACTTATATTAAACTTGAATAGATCGGTAGTTTACTAAGTCATTATAGCTGCATATGGTTATCTATTATAAGAATGGTTGTTTTGTAATGTGTGTTTTAAATTACATATTAAGAACATAGAACATTACTAAAAAAATTCCCTTGTTTCTAAAGTCTTAAAATGGGAATGTTACATTTTGGTATCAGAGTTGAAGGTTGTAACTCTTGGACCTATTGTGTCCATAATCTGATAAAAACTTAAATTTTCTTGTAACAAAAATGGTTAGAATGAGAGGAAATGTTGCAAACAATGCTCCACTTGAGGAAGGAGCAGCAATAGCCCAAAAACTTGAAGAGATCCTTGCCACCCTATTGGACACAAGAGATCAATTGATTGTGCTCGAGCAACAAGTGATGGGTAATGAGGAGGAATAAGAAGTTTGTAATAAAAATCAACCACCTCCCGAGGACAACCCCCAATATGGGAGTTGATAATAACAATGTGAATGTGCCTAACCAACCAAAAAATAAAAAGGCTAGGTCATTGTTGAACTCACTAATGATATAAAAAGGATAAGTCCACCTAAGTTTGATGGCACCACATTAGGTGATGGAGCTGAGAATTGGCTTAGCAAGATGGAGAAGTACTTTGCAATAAGGAACTTTTCAAAAGAGATCAAAGCTATTTGGGAGCATATCAGCTTTCCATGAAGCATCTTCATGGTGGGATAGCCGTAAGGTTGAGCTAAACATTGATGAAAATAACATCACTTGGGATCAATTTAAAATTTATTTTAGGAAATGATGGCTACCAAAACTTTATTATGATCAGAAAATGACTAAATTTCATAAATTAGCTCAAGGGAAGTTAAGCATGGCGAGTATTGGGAGCGGTTTACTGAAACTACTCAAGTATGTACCTCGGTACCAAACCGATGAGAATTTTAGGATACGAAAATTCATCATGGGATTGAATCCCATTATTAGGGTAAAGGTTCATGTTCACAGCCCAAACACTATGGAAGAGGTTGTTGAAAAAGCCATAAGGCGAGAACAGAAATTAAAGGCTATTTACTTGCTCATAAGGAAGAAGTATAGAAGAAAGTTCCAAACTCTTCTTGACTTCTCTTACACCTAAGAAGGGACCATGGAAAAATTTTGGTAACAAAAATATTTTTCATCTGATAACAATAAGAAAACAACAATGAATAAGCTTTGTTGTAAATGCATGGAACAATTTTGCCAAGAATAATAATAATAATGGGCGAAAACCCTATGCAGTCAAAATGACAACTTTAAGGCTACAAATAATTCCGAGCCCAAAAGGGAGGGGTAGGAGGCTGTTATAACTATGGCAAAGATCATTACGCTAATCAATGTCCTTTGGAGAATGATGATCCTAATCAGACACAAGATACACATCGCGCGGTAGGTGACAAGCAAGCTGAAAAGCAAGTTACACCTATTGAAGTTCTGGTAAGTTATTGGGCATAATCAGTAACTATTATTTTTGACACGGGAGCTCTTTGAATGTTTTATTTCTAGTAAACTTGCTTCAAAACTTAAAATAAAAGCTAGAAAAATGGATAAATCATGGATATGTACATTATGGTAATAACTCTGTTCATACGGTTAGTATGTGTCTTTTTGGAGAAGTCCTTAACTTACCTAGATTTTCCACAGTTGATCTCTATGTAGCACCTTTGGGATATTATGATGTAGTCATAGGTGTAAATTGGTTAGCAGAGAATAAAGCAAGGGTAGACTATTTTGAAAAACATATTAGTTATTTAGATGATCTCATGAAAACAATAGAGATTCAAAGTGTAAAACGAGAAATTTTGTTAGGAAATTATCAGCTATATAACATAAAAGTCCAAATATAAGGGTTGTACCTTATA
The DNA here is from genome assembly GCA_018340775.1 of Taxus wallichiana var. yunnanensis. Lineage (NCBI taxonomy): Eukaryota > Viridiplantae > Streptophyta > Pinopsida > Cupressales > Taxaceae > Taxus > Taxus wallichiana. The sequence goes on along the minus strand of CM031242.1, from coordinate 781,451,753 downwards.
TGCGGTAAAAATTTCTAAATATGCGGAAGAAAATAGTGATTACATGGAGCGTTATCCACTATTACAGAATTAAAGTGATGTGTTTCTAGAAGAATTATTGGGATTACCACCCAAAAGGAGTTTGACTTCATGATCGAAATCAAACCAGTAGTCTTGAACCTATTTCTAAAGCACCTTATCGAATGACTACCATAGAGTTAGTAGAGCTTAAAGATTAGTTACAATAAATCTTGTCTAAGAGTTTGATTAGACCAAGTGTTTCATCTTGGGGAGCACTAATGATCTTTGTGAAAAATAAGGATAGAACACTCAGATTGTTGCATTGATTATAGGATGTTAAACAAAGCAACAATCAAAAATAGATACCCACTTCCTAGAATTGATGACCTATTTGATAAGATGTGTGGGGCATTAGTATATTCTAAGATAGATCTTCGATGCGGATATCATCAATTATAAATTAAGGAAGAGGATATTTACAAAATGACTTTTAAGACAAGATATGGACATTATGAATTCACGGTTTTACCCTTTGGATTAATGAATGCACCTACAAATTTTATGAACTTAATGAATAATATCTTTCAAGAATACTTGGAAAAAAATTTTCTTGTATTCCTGAGACAACATTCTCATATATTCTAAAAGTATGGAGGAGCATCATGAACACTTGAAAATAGTTTTGGAAATTTTGAGAAAAATATGGTTATATGGTAAGTTGTCCAAATGTTCTTTCTATGACACTGAAGTTCACTATTTGGGTCATGTTATAAGTAAAGATGGGATTGCTGTGGATCCTTCTAAAATTGTGGCTATAGTCAAGTGGCTTGCACCCAAGAATGTACATGAAGTTATAAGCTTCATGGGCCTTGCAGTTACTTATAGAAAATTTGTTAAGGATTTTTCTAAGGTGGCTACACCAATAACTTCATTACAGAAGAAGGATAAGAAATTTGTCTGGGATGATAAATGTGAATCTAATTTTAAAATTTTGAAAAGTTAGTTGACTTCAGCACCTATTTTAGCTGTACTTGATCCTAATGGAGACTTCACGGTTGTAACATATGCATGCATCCTGGGAGGGCCTTGGAGGTATTTTGTTACAAAATGATCATGTCATAGCTTATGAAAGTAGAAAATTTAAATTACATCAGTTAAATTATGCTCCAAATGATTTAGAGCTTGTTGCCATAGTTCATGAACTTCAAGTTTGGAGGCGTTATCTGCTTGGTAAACCATTTGAGTTGAAAATTGATTATCTTAGATGAAGCACATTTTTACTCAAATTAAATCTGAATGCAAGACAATGAAGGTGGTTAGAGTTTTTTTCTTAGTATGATTTTGACATAAGTTACATTAAAGGAAAAGAGAATAGAGTGGGCGATGCTCTAAGTCGTAGGAAGCACATTTCTACTCTTATAACACTAAGAACTCAGATTCAAGGATGAATTAAAAAGTGCTATGGAATTTGACTCTTACTTTAAGCAAGTAAAAATAGCGCTTGCTATAGATCCAAAAGATGAAAGGTATAAAGGTTTTCACTTTGATAATGAGGGAATATTATGATATGAAAATAGAGTATACATCCCTTTACCTAATGATTTGAGGAAGAAATTGATGATAGAGTTTCACAATTCACCTTTCTCTGGACACCCTGGCATTACAAAAATGTTTGCTGATATAAAACAACAATATTTCTGGAAAGGAATGAAAAAGGATGTTATAGATTTTGTGACTCATTGTCTGGAATGTCAACAAGTAAAAGTGGAACATATGCATCTAGTTGGTTTATTGTATCCTCATAGCATACCATAGTACAAATGGCAGGTAATAAGCATGGATTTTGTACAAGGATTGCCTATGTCAAGAAATAAGCATGATGTTATTTTGGTAGTAGTTGACAAACTAACAAAAGTAGCTCATTTTATTGCTGGAAATCTAAAGGATGATTCTCTTGTTTTGGCTAAAAGATTTGTACATGAAATATTTAGATTACATAGAGTACCTGAATTAATCATATCTAACAGAGACCCTAAAATAACATCAAGGTTTTGGTAAATGCTTAACGCAACTCTAGGAAATAAATTGAATTTTAGTTCTGCGTATCATTTGAAATGAGATGGATAGGCTGAAAGAGTAAATCAGGTTTTGGAGGATATGTTACGGATGTATTATATGGATTAGTATTATAAGTGGGAAGATTAAATTCCATTAGTTAAATTTTCATACAATAATACATGTCATGCTTCTCTTAAGATATCACCTTTCGAAGCGCTTTACGGAAGGAAATATAGAACCCTATTAGTTGGGATAGCATTGAGGATAGATAGGTAATTAAACCTGAAATACTTATGGAAATGGAACAACAATTTAAAATGATTCGTGAGTGCTTGAAAGAAGCATGAGATAGGTAAAAGAGTTATGCTAACTTAAAGTGGGTTGACAGGAAATTTAAACTTGGAGAAAAGGTTTTCTTTGGGTTATACTGAAAAAGAGTTCCATAACTTTTGGCAAGGCTACCAAGTTATCACCACGTTATGTGGGACCTTTTAAAATAGTTGAAGTAATCAATCCTGTAGCTTATTGTTTAGCATTACCACCTACTTTGTCACGAATGCATGATGTTTTCCATATTTCTTTGCTTAAGAAATACATTTTAGATTTATCACATGTGTTAAATTGGAATTCCTTACAGGTCCAAGACCTAGGAATAATCATGGTTAAGCCCATTCAAGTCTTTGGAAACTCACTTGAGTTGCATTTAAGAAATAGAGAAATAAGTCAATGTAAGATCCAGGGGACCGGTTCAACAAGGAGAGTGCAACTTGGGAAAATCTAGAGGATATGAAAATTGCTTTTCCATATCTATTTGAACATAATTAAATCTCTTGACTGATTAAAAAATTTTTTTATGAATTTATCCTTATGACCTTAAGTAAGCTAGTTTTGGGCAGATATTTACTTGATTTGAATAAAAATTTATTTAATACTGATTTCTGGAACTATAAGGTTTTGAAATATTTGACTTAGGATAAGAGAAATGAAGGAATTGACTATCCTTGATGTAAATTGTTAAAATATACAATCATCGGGATGATGATTCTTTTTAGGAGGGAAGCATGTAACACCCTTGACTGTTGTTATTTTCCTCCTTTGCATTCAAGTGTTGATATGTAATTTTCCTTATAAGGATATGTTCTTCTGATTATTGGAAATCATGCTTGATATGGATACGTCTTTTCTTCTCTTAAGATCCTTTGACTAAACTGGAATGACTTCTAGGAATCCATTTTTCAGTTCTGGTAGGTGATTTGCAATCTAGTTTAAGAGTTGTAAATTTATCTATTTATCTCGATTTGTCCTTGGATTAATTTTAGTGATCCAAGGAATGTTCTAAATCTACTCTCTTTGAATGAATGGTAAATTTGGCATTCCATGAGTTAAGGCACATGCTGGACTAAACTTTGTTGTTGCAATTTCTTTGATTTACGTGTGAATGTACTTCCATTTAGTAGGTTGTTTGGCTTGGGTCTTTGAATATCGACTAAGATAGGTCATTGTTGATAAATAGGCATGCAACTTTGTACACGGCATAAGGGATACCCAAGACCCTATTGAGGATTGACTTATGAAATCCTAAGCTAGGTGAAATTATTTCCTACCTAAGCTATGTTACTTGATACTGATTACTGTTTCTAACCTAAAACTTGGTACTAAAGAGTTAGAAGGGTTGTTAGGTATTAAAATGAGAACCTAACACTACAAGGTTATTTGGTGATCTAACCTAGTTTCTAAAAGCTATTTTATTTTTGATTACTTATCTATGTGGAGTTATCTAACCTAATTGATAAGGACTTATGTTGGGGGTTAGTGGTTAGTGTTATATCCTAAGGTATAAACTTTAATTCTACCTAAGATCTAACCTAATTCAGTAATCTATCCTAAGTTAATGGCATGAAGGGAACATAAGGGTTGAAAGTATAGGGTGGTGGTTTCTAAGGCATTAATGTTGTTGATAAGGATGAAAGGACATGTAGGACTACCAGCTTTGGCAGGGGTTAGCTGGTTTGGTGGAGGCTTAGGTGGTAGTATCACTAGAAATGGAAACACATGTTATTTTTGATTTGGACCTCGTGGAGACATGGCAAGCGGTGGAAAAAATATTGGGTGGGAGATATGGAATTAATTCAATTAATGAACTTTGTTTCACGAGCTTTGAACTAATTTGGTAGGCATGCTAGCGGATTTTTGTTTGGTTGTTTCATTTTGCATGCTCTCGATTTTCTTTCTACATGCACTTTGGTTTTTCGAACTAGTAGTTTAAACTGTACTTCATGGCTATTTTTGAGGTTTCAAATCTATTTTTGTTTCATGGAGTGTATATGAAGCATTGTGGAAGAAGTATTTGGTTGTTTGATCTTTTGTGGAGAAGAGGAGAAGAAGCAAGCTTGGCTAGAGGTCTTCTTCAATTTTACAGTGACACTATCAGGCATGATAGGCCCTAACTATTAAAATCTCTTGCTTTCCTCTAAGTGTTTTCATTAAAACAACTTTGCTTTGATGATTTTTGTGCATTTCATGCTTAATATGATAAATTGATTGATGGGTTTTGTAATACTTGCATTCTGGGTTTTGAATCCATGATACATGTGGTTTTGTTGAAAACTTATGTTGCACAAATGATCTATGCATGCAAAAACAAAGTTGGTGACTCTATTTAGCTTCTTTGGTTATTGGAAATTTTTGTTTGGTTCGACCACTTTTGTTGACAATGAAATACTAGCTGAGTTTTAAAAAGAACTCTAAGTTCTGCCTGTGTTGTTGAGATTATTGTTTGGAGAGATAGTTGTGTCTTGTGAACTCTAGCTGGTAAGGAACTCCAATCTTATTAATCTTGTATGCAAGTTTGAGCTTCAGTTGGAAACTTGTTTTGGTAGAGTGAACTGTAACAAAGATTCTTGGGTCTGTGAAGCGTGCATTTTGATCCATAGTTTAATGGACTATGGACAGACCCGAATATGGTTTGGGTTTTGTATTTCTTCTTGTGAAAAACATTGACTATTATTGAAATTCTCATGCAATGTTGTGGATAAACTCAGTATATGGTTTGTTATTTATGTATCTCACTTTGCGAAGCTTTGACTAATATATAATTTACATGCTTAGAAAAACCATATATGACTTTGTTTTTATTTCAACTTTCAAAAACTTGGCCATTGTTGGAACCCGCATCTAACTTGGAACCTGTGTTTGTATTTTGAATAAGTTAGATATTGTTCAAAGTCTCATCTTTGCATGGTGCTTGAGAATTCTTGTTCTTATGTCTGAGTTAAATTTTTGGAGATTATTTATGAATCGAATTTTAAGTCATTTGTTCTAAGCTCACAAAGCATTTTACATCCCGTTTGAGTTGGGAAATAGGGTTTGAAAGGATGTTAACTAGAAATGGAAGCATATCTTCTTACTCTGAACTGTATCTAAGCAATTTCCTTATACCGGTCTAGCATTACGGTGCTGGTGTATTATGAATTCGTGATTGTGATATTAAGATGCAAATCTGTAAAATAAATTTTTTACTTGTTTTTAATTGAAAAGGTAACCAAAACGATGTGTTGGTTCGAGATATTATAGTCTTTGATTGTTTTATTAACTATAGAGGGAACATGTTGTTACCGAACTTGGTTACAAGCATTTGAATGATCTTGATTCCTTGTGGGAGCTTATGCTTTACATTTTGTTTGGATTTGTAATTCGAATGGGACTACGTATTGAAACCCAATCTGTAGTTCTTGTAGTGATATACTATTGAGATAGTTCTGTTTTACCTAAACTGTTGGAAAGTTTTGAGTGTTCAACATCTACTCAGACTTCTTACCTCTTGTTGGGTCCAGTAAATGAATGTTAGGTCTTGAAAGTTTAATTGTGATTCAAATCCATTGCGGACTGTGTTTGAATTTCACTATTTTATCATCGAGTTTAAAAAGAGAATAGTAATGGAAAGGATTGATGGAACTTCACTGTTAGATGGTAAAGTGTTCTAAGAAGGAAAAATGCTAGTGTGCTCTCTTCAGGCTGTTCTGGTCCAATAAAAGATTGTTAAGTCTTTGATAGAATACACTGTGAAACTTACTATCCTTGGACTATGTATGAACTTCATTATTACAATGTTTCCGATGGAAGGTAGAATTCATGCATTATAATGTGAAGATTTAGAAGGGAAGATAGCATTTAGTTTTCTCTTTCCTTGGAGTTGATCTTGTTCTCTTTCTTTGGAACTATTGCAAGAGCTTAAACTATATGCATGAGAGGAGGTAAAACTATTTAATTAAGTTGTAAAGAAAAGATTAAATTGGGATCATATTCTGTTAGGTCTCCTTTTCTAGTGCAGTTGGGTTAAGTTCATTGGTTGGAACCTCCTGATTTTTATTCTTATTGGAAAAGGAAATCAATGTTTATTAGTCTTGTATACTTTTCATTTGACTGAAATGAAGTAGAATGAGATTGAAGTTAGGTTGGCAAAATAAATTGTAGCTTGTTGTTGACTGTTAATCCATCACTTCTTCTTGGATTTCTTTCATATGGATCTGTTTTGATGAATACCTTAAATTTTTAAATTTTAAAGTAGAGTTACTTTAAAGGAACAATTTAAATCATGATATACATTGTTTCAGCTTTGCTGATGGTTATGTACCTTGGCAAATGGAATTATTTCTTTTCATCCTTACTTGAAAGTGGGATGAAACATCCAAGAGGGAATTTTTGTGGCAAATCAGCGGCACCCTCTGATGCAAATCGGGTTTCTAAGTTGATGTTTCAGGCATCCAGGTGTGATTGCACAACATTGAAACCTCTCTCTAAGTGTGGGACTTGTAAAATGAGAGAGGAATCTCTAGATTAGAGGCTGGTTCCTCAAACTCCTCTGATCAGATCTGTTATTTGCACAATTATAGAGGTTTGAATCCTAATCCTACTCTAAATTCCAAGGAGACAGAGATAGAAAGTGCAAAAATTGAAACTAAACTAATAGGTGATACACCAAAGGAGTGGTGAACACTTCTTGTTCATGTAAATTGACACAATTTCATAAAATGCAACATGAAACATCATACACAGGCTGATAAGATGCAATTAGAGGTCTGAAATGAAGTAAGACAATACAAAAAAGGACCTGAAAATTAATCACGAGTCTGCACTATCATTTTTTATCTTTGTCAAAATCCTTGCATTTGCAACATCCAAGAGGTAGAAACCTATTACAATCATGAAGAAGGTTTGATACTTGCAAAAATCACTTGTTGAATGTGAAAGAAGAAGCTTTCTATACAAAAATATGTTCCACCTCAAAAAATGAGCCAAATCAAGCTTTTACAATACATGGGTCGAGCCCGGGAGAGAAAAAACATGGGAAAACATGGAAGGGATTCAAGCATTGACCAAAACACATTAAAAACAGCATGGGAATCCTTACAAACCCATCCCCGACATTTTTAGCCATCTTTGCTGGGAGAGAATGCGAGCCATTCTTCATTAAAAACGGTGGTTGAAATGTCATTTCATCCATGACCACATACTAGAGGTGTTTTTCAATTATCTCTCTCTAAACTCCATCAAAATTCAAAAATAACCCTAGAATCTTGTAGATAATTTCTCCAGATTTCCATTGATATAAAGAACGTAAAAAACCGAGCTCTGGATCGAAAGATATGGCCATTTGAAGTTTTAGGGCAAAACATGAGGGCCAAATCGGGTTGGCAAGGCAAAAATTCAAATTTTTGCACCTTTTTGGTCATTTGGAAAATTTTCCAAAATTTCCCCACACTCCACCACTCTAGGTGCCACGTGGCGAAATTTCATTGGCCGCGGGCCTTTCAGAAATTTTTTCTAAAAACTCCACCAGAGCCATAACTTCAAAAATACATGGAGTTGGGAGGAAAACTTTACCTTCTGGAAAGATGAGAAAGAGATCTATCCAATGGTGTCATTTCGGAGAAGGTTTTGAGTTCCTAAAAGAAAAATATTATGACTAAGGCACAAGAGAGAAAAAATGAGAGGAGTTAACCACAAAAATGAGAGGGGCACATTTTGGATAACAATTTGGCTACTCGGAGGGGTCATCTGCTGCTTAGATGAAGTTACCGGTTATGCAAGCAATCCATTGGTTATGGAGTCATTGAATTCTCTGTTTGATACCCCAACCGACTAGAACACTAAAAGGAGGAAGATGGAATATCACCCGATGGAGCAAGGCCTGCAAACACATCTCCAGGAACAACAAGCTTGTGCCAAAGCACTTAGGAAAAAAAAACTAATCTACAACAAAACAATGTGCACAAGCACTTGGAGGAATGAAAAAACTAAACTAATATGTATAGGGTGAAGCATTTCCTTCAAGTAAAGCAATGCTTCAAATGGATTCCATTGACTGGAATCTGAAGTTCTTCGCCATCTAATGAAGACAACTGGAAATCATTGTTGTCCTTACACTTTGTGACCATGTATGGGCCACTCCAAATGGCATCAAATTTTGAATGCCTTCCCGGTTTTGCTCTATCCGCATCCCATTTTAACACTAGATCTCCAACTTGGAAGGATCTGTTCTTGGCCTTTCTATCAAAGGTCTTCTTTATCAAAGCTTGATCCTTCTCCATTGCTTGGGATGCCTGATTTCTGATTTCTTGGAGCTCCATCAATTTGCATATCTAACTTCCATGGGCTTAAACTCCAACAACTCCAATCAAGTTTCATGAGTTCCAATGTTGGCAACTCAAGTGATATGGGCAAAATTGCCTCTCTTCCATAAACAAGCTTGAATGGAGAGTTACCTGTAGATCTTTTAGGAGTTATCCTATCAGCCCATAAGGATGATTTCAATTTGGTATGCCAAGACCTCTGATTCTCATCAAGAGTCCTCCTAATGATCCTCAACAAGTTCTTGTTTGTAGATTCAGCACAGCCATTACCACCGGGGTAATAGTTTGATGAAGTACTTAGGTAGATCCCGTTCTTAACAGCCCATTCAGTCACCTTGGATCCAATGAATGTCAATGCATTGTATGATATTATTGTAGCTGGTATGCCAAATTTGGTCACTATTCCCTCATAGAATTCTAGGATGCTAGATTCATTTGCTTCCTTGAGTACTCTTTACATTGATCCATTTGGTGAAGTAATATGTGGCTATTAAAATCCACTTGTGCCCTTGGCTCGAATTGGGATTAATAACTCCAATGAAGTCTAAACCCCATTACATGAATGGCTGGTCAACTAAAATTGGATGCAATGGGAGGGCAGCTAGCCTCTCTTTACACCGAATAATGCACAATTCTTGAACCTTTAATCCACGCAAAGCAATCACTTTTGCACTGAAAATCTTGGGCCAATAATAACCAGCCTTCATGATTTTTAGAGTTGTCACTCTTAGTGCAAAATGACCACCAGCTGGTCCACCATGGAACTCTTCCAACACCCTATGAATCTAATTTGTGCTAATGCATCTCAGCAGCACTCCATTCACATCTTTCTTGAACAAAACACCATCTACTATGGCATATGGGACATCCTGCAATCTGAAGTGTCTTCTTTGGGTTTTGTTCATCTCTGGAGGCCATAGGCACATGCTTAGAAGTGCATTATACCTTGGGTCCAGCAAGGAGTGGGAGCAGAATTATCCTCTTCTTGAGTGCTTCCTTGCTCATGGCTATCTTGCAACACCAAAACAGCCTCCTTCTCGTTGCATGATTCCTCTTGTTTGCTCAAGATCAGCTACTCACACAATCCTTTTCCTCTTACTAACTTGGTGAATTTGATCTCAATGTCATACTTCATGACACGAGTAATCCAAACTGCCCTTTTTTCATTCAAGTCTTTGTTGAGGAGGAATTCTTTAACCCTCGCATGAGAAACCAGCAATTGGACCTTATTGTTTGAAACTAGATGCTTGAATTTCTTCAAGCTCCTAATTCTATGCAAGAACATGCTTCTCAATGAAAGAATATCTCACCTCATAGTCCTCCAGGATTTGGCTAAAGAAAGCAATTGGCTTCTCATCATTGTCTTTATTCTGATGTACCAAAATTGCAAAAATAGTATCATCACCTCCAAACGCATAGAGGATGAAGCCCTTGGAGAAATCTGGGTTGATGAGAGTTGGGGCTTGAGAGATGGCTTCTTTTATTGCTTCAAAACTTTCCTTTCCTTCTGTCCATTTGAAAGACATGCTTTTCTTTAGCATCTTGGTGATAGGTTTGACAAGGGCTGCAAAATGCAGGACAAACCTCCAAACAAAATTTATTCTCCCCAAGAAACTCAAGTGTCTTCTTGTGGCTTGGAAATGGTAGTGCTCTTATGGCTTCAACTCTCTCTAGATCAATTGCTAATCCTTCTTTGGAGACAATATGGCCAAGGAGCTTTCTTTCATGTGCTAGGAAGATACACTTCTTAGGATTCAAAGACACTCCAAATCTCCCCGCACCTTTGGAAGACTTGTCTCAAATGAGAGAGGTGGTCTGCTACATTCTTTGAAAAAACAGTGATATCATCAAGATATATCAGCACCATGTTGTTAATCAAACCTTTGAACACCATGTCCATTTCTCTTTGGAAGGTAGCTCCAGTGTTGGACAGCCCAAATGGCATTTTCCTGTATGCATAAGTTCCCCATTTGGTTGTGAAGGTTGTCTTGAACTGATATTCTTCCTTCACCATAATTTGATTGTACCCTGAGTAGCCATCAAGCAATGAAAACCTTTCGGAGCCAGCAACAACTTGTAAAATCTGCTCCATAGAAGGAAGTGGGTAATGGTCCTTGAGAGATGCTCTATTCAAATCTCTGAAATCAATGCACAATTTGATCTCTCCACTCTTCTTTCTGACTAGAACTAAGTTGGAAACCCAACTAGAATGCTTGATTGGGAATATGATTCTTGACTCAATCAACTTGTTCAATTCCTTCCTCATGAGAGGTTCCATGTGTGGATTGGGCCTTTGTTTCGCTGATGGGCTTAGTATTTGGATCCAACTCAATGGTGTCTTTGAGATGACTTGGGATTGAAACCTTTCAAATCTTCATAGCTCCAAGAAAACACATCGGGAACTCTTGACACAGTGTATGAACTCATACCTTTCTTGTTCGATTGTCATCTTTCCTATTTGTAATGTTTTTTCTCTTCCACCAAGATGAATCTGAATCTTCTCTCTTGACACGAATGTTTTCTTTCTCTTTCCTAAACTCATCATTGGGATTGAAAATGGAATCCAAAGTGATAAGTCCCTTAGGCAACTTGTTAGTTCTCAAAGTAGTACCACTTGGTCACCATCTTGTTGTTCCAATTTTTCCTAATTTTTAGTGAGAACTCGACTTCTTCTTGTAAGAAATGGATGATTTGCTGGTCATTCTCAAACACTTGCTAACTTACATTGTTATCGCCTTTGAAGGCCTCACAATCACATGGATGTTTGGTTGTACCTTGTCCTTTTGAATGCTCTCCATAACATCAAAGGCTGCCCCAACTGCTGCAAGCTGTCATCGGCGACTTGGTTCTCTTTCCTAGGAATGGATTTGATGCCAAAACCCTCAAAATATTCAATGAGGTCCCACACCTGTTCTTGTAGCACTTGAGTAGATCATTCTTGACGACAGATGCTACCCCTTGACTTGGTTGACAATCAACTCACTTTGTCCCCAAAGACTTGCAAGTTCTTTATTCCTCTCTTTATTGCCCAATGCATCCCTTGCACTCAAGGCTTCATATTCAGCGGTGTTATTGGAGCATGCAAACTGAAATCTAAAAGCTGAATAGTACTTAACTCTTTGAGGTGAAATAAGCATAGCTCCATCTCCTGCGCACCTTGTCTACTCCTTGATCCATGAAAAAATAGCTGCCATACCTCATTGTCATCCTTGTGGTTTGGCTTGGTGATGCTAGGAATGGGCTGATATTCTTGATGTATGCAATAGATCCCTAGCTCGATTCTTCTACTTCTTGATAAGGATAAAAGCATGCACCTTGTTTTCCCATTCATCAATAGTTAGATCCGGGATGCTTCCAACCTTGGTGTCGGCTTCATCGGTGCTTGGGTGATCTTCTTGATCAAATTTCTAACAGATTGGCATTGATTTGACTTGGAGTGTAGGGCTCAATGTGAAAGTTTGCAATAGGTTCTGACCTGATTGCGGCTTTGGTTCCATATCTTGTTACGAACAACACGTGTGACCAATCGGTGAGACAAGTAACTTCCATCTTAGGCTGTGAAATCCTTGACAAACATAGGGCAAAGAGTGGTGGAAGGTCTATTCTTTGGGACATATTACAAAACAACCACATTGGGATAGGCATGCAAAGTAAGACTCAAGTTTTTAATCACTCAATCTTTGTTATTCTTGTTGTCCCATCCAATTATACTACCCCTTTGGATATGTTTTCATCTTGAATTCCCAACCGATCACTATTTTCTTGGGCATTCTTGAACTACTTTCCTGGAATCAACCATGCAATTATGTACTAATTGGTTCCAAATGATCAATGAAACATAGAATGGAGGGTTTCAACATCTTACCTTGCTGTCCTCCATGATTCCCCTTAGGTCGGGCAGCATTTTTGAGCACCTTCTCTTGCATTTGGACTTGCTGATTTGAAGTTCACCAGTCCTTCATGGCAGCTTGTAGGAAATCTCTTTGGCTTGGGATAGATAGTGATTCCCACATTGATATGTTTACATTTGTCTTCTTCATCTGATCAATGATGCTAAATGGTGATTAAGGATCTCTTTGCTATCCCTTGGTTTGCATATTCATCCCTTATATATGGCGAATAAGCTGGCATTTGAGTTAGCCTAGGAACTATTTTAGCGAGTCCTTGTGTGCTTGGGATTGCATTTTTCTTGCCAATAGTTTGTGGAGTGATGAGAAGGTCATGAATTACTTGGGCCAATGGTTGTTCTTCACCCAAATTCCTTCTTTTGACCTTGTGTTGGCTGCAACACCTTAAGAGACTATTTGATTTATGCCACAAAAATCCTCTACTGCGCTAGGTTCACAAGTGTGGTGTCATTTGGCGCTGATTGCTATTGGAATGTTTCTTGTTGTTGGTTGTTTCCTTGACTTGCCCTCACCCTCCACACTAGTAGTTTTCACCATTAATGCTTGATTCAAGGCACCATTGAAACACATAGATTGGTTGTGAGGTTCATTGCATGGAAAACACCAATCATACTCTTGAGCTATATTGTTTTGTCTTTGGAACTAATTTAGATGCGGATGTAGCATTGGGATTATAGGGCTGAAATGGTCTCATTGGCGGGGGCCTTGCTTGATTTAGATTTGCAGCTAGATTGGGTGTCTTTGGGGTTGATATGGCTGCTGTTAGGCTAAGCTTGGGGCTGGAAAGAAGGTCTAAAACCTTGAGCTTGCTTTGCCTCTTGAGAGTAACCAGCTCATTACCTAGATTTTGCAATTGCTTCATGACTTCTTGAAGTTCATTTGAGGCACTAGAAGATGAAGTAGAAGCTTCATTTGAATTTTAATTTCTAGGAGTGGGGATGGGAGATAAATTAGGCATTTGATTAGTATTTGGGCTCTCTAAACTTGGAAACAATGGCATTGGAGGTCTAGGGGCCAACTTGCCGAAGCTTGGATCAAACAATTTTTAGCCTAATGGCAATGTTATAAGCCATAGGGATAGTTATGCCTCTCATGGACTGAATCAACATAGAAATATCAAAATTTATCACTTTGAGATAGTAAAGAAAAGCACCTTCTTGTTTTGACTTTGCCCTTTGGAATTCTCACCCAAGTCCTTTGAAATCTGAAATTAAAATCAGTCAATTACTCATTGGGAGCTCTTTTGATAGTTGTCAATGCTCCAAAAGGGACAAGTTGTCTCCCTTTTCCCCAAACTACTCATGGAGGGCTATACATAGATGATTCCAATTTTGAATAGAACACAGGCAAGACTCTGAACCATTGCAAATCTTTCCCTTTAAATGAGGATGCCAAGCGGTTTGTGATAGCTTGCATCTCATTGATCTCATGGATTGCACAAATGTTAGCAATATCCTTAACATGATCACCCCGGTGAGTCTGATTTTCTCCAGTGAAGTATGGAATGTTCTTGATGCTGGCCCTGTATCGGGATTGGATTTTGTGCATTGAGAGCAAGTGGACTTACGCGTGAAATTGACATAGGGTTTGTTTTGTGCCATTCTAATTGGTCTTAGAACCCTTGTTGACTAAATGAAAGGCCTACCGGTGGAGGAGTTGAGAGAGTTTTGTTTGGTGGAGATGGAGACCTTTGGATTCTCCTCCCACTTTGCCTTATTCTTGGAGATAAATACGAGATATTCAAACAGTACCTCTTCCTCTCCAGCTCTTGACCTTGTGTTGATTCTTCTCATGATTTTTCAGTCGAGTCTTGCCTTTGCCAAAACCAGTTGATTCTTCTCCTTGGAGTCGTCGGATGTGCAATTTATAGCTCTTTTAAGAAAGAAAATTTCAGCGAGATGCACATCAACTTTGCTGCAATGAAAATGAGACCTCTAAAGTCCCACCAGCATGCCAAAATGTTGTGGCAAATCATCAACACCCACGGATGCAAATCAGGTTTCTAAGTTGATGTTTCGGGCATCCAAAGTGTGATTGCACAACATTAAAACCTCTCTCCAAGTGTGGGACTTATAAAATGAGAGAGGAATCTCTAGATTAGAGGTGGTTCCTTAAAATTCTCTCGATCGAGATCTATTATTTGCACAATTGCACGGGTTTGAATCCTAATCCTACTCTAAATTCTAAGGAGACAGAGATAGAAAGTGTAAAAATTGAAACTAAACTAATAGGTGATACATTAAAGGAGTGGTGAACACTTCTTGTTCATGTAAATTGACACAATTTCATAAAATGCAACATGAAACATCATACACAGGATGATAAGATGTAATTAGAGATCTAAAATGAAGCAAGACAATACAAACAAAGGATTTGAAAATTGATCACAGAGTTTGCACTATCATTTTTAACAAAAATCCTTGCATTTGCAACATCAAAGAGGCAAAAACCTATTACAATCATGAACAAGGTCTGATACTTGTAAAATCACTTGTTAAAGGTGAAAGAAGAAGCTTGCTATCCAAAAAAATGTTCCACCTCAAAAAATGAGCCAAATACGCTTTTTTACAATGCATGGGTCGAGCCCGGGAGAGAGAAAATGTGGGAAAATGTGGAAGGGATTCAACCATTTACCAAAACACATTCAAAACAACATGGGCATCCTTACGGACCCATCCCCTCTGACAATTTTAGCCATCTTTGGGAGAAGAATGCGAGCCATTCTTCATTAAAAGGTGGTTGAAACGTCATTTTGTCCATGACCACGTGCGGAGGCATTTTTGATTCTCTCTTTTCAAACTCCATCAAAATGCAAAAATGACCTTGTAATATTTTATATAATTTCATGAGCTTTCCATTGATATAAAGAACGTAAAAGCGAGCTCTGGATCGAAAGATATGGCCATTTGCGGTTTAGGGCAAAACAGGCCAAATCGGGTTGGCGGGAAAAAAATTCAAATTTTGCACCTTTCTACGGTCATTTGGAAAATTTTAAAAAAATTCCACACTCTACCACTCTAGGTGGCACGTGGTGGCATCTCATTAGCATGGGCCTTCGAGGAGGAAATTTTTCAAAAAACTCCATTTGAGCCATAACTTAAAAAATACATGGAGTTAGGAGGAAAACTTTACCTTTATGGAAAGCTGAGAAAGAGCTCTATCCAATGGTGTCATTTCCAGAAGGTTTTGAGTGCATGAAAATAAAAATATTATGACTGAGGCACAAGAGAGGAAAAAATGAGAGGAGTTAGCCACAAAAAATGAGCAGGGGCACATTTTGGATAACTTGGAATATGTAAACACTTCTGTATCTTATAGTAAAGATATGAGTTGTATTATATTTGGTAGATTGGAAACAATGATATGTTATGTTTTTGTTGTTTGGTAAAGATAATTGATGAAATCAAATATACTTTAATTTATAGGACAAGTATTATAGATTATATTTTGTTCTTCTTTTTGTTAAAAATCTGTTTGTATTGCTCTTCTTTTTATTGATATTACTTACGCTTGGGAGTATGAATTACTTATTGTTCATTAAAGTAGGGTTGTTTTATTGGAACAATTAGTGGAATTCACTTTGTTTTAAGTCTTAGTGCTTATCATGTTCGAGTTCATTGAATTGACCCATGCCAAGCAATTTTTGCAAATGAACTTTATAAGTGATAAAATAAGGTGAAAACTTATATGATGCATTGGCTGATCTATGTTGATTCTTGAGAAGAATTCTGATTTGTTCTTATGTTGTATTGAAAAAAAAGAGTTATTCTTATTTTTGAATGAAGGTTGTTATCTAGAGTATGACTAAAATACATAAGTTGTAAATGTATAAGTTTGAAAAGGAAATTAGAATGAGAATTTACTTGCATGGATTAGTAAATTATCTTGTACTTTTACAAAAGAAATAATCTTATTAATATGTTCATATGTTAATTATATGTTTGATGTGTGTTCTTGATAAGTAGGAAAAAGGAATTAGAGTAAATTTTCCCTAAGTGAAGTTGTAGATTAAATAAGTTGGATAATCAATTCTTATCTAAACATTCATCATTATTAATTAACGTTATAACTTTGATGTGAAAACTATAATAAATTATGGTAATTATAAAGGACATAAGCGGTGTGCTAAACCCTAGAACTTAATCATGAAGAGGAAGACTTTTCCTCTCTATTAATAATCTAAATAAAAGGGGAAGATATGAATACAATCATTAAGAATTAATTTAATAAAGTCTACTAAGTTTACAACCCTTATAAGATGTTACACTTCCTTAATAGGTTAAATCATTTGAATAAAAACAAAGTTGTTGATGTCCTTAATTTTTTGGTGGGTTTTTTTTCAGCCAAAACTGAACAAATCAGAAGCAATCTTAAGTATAAGTAAAGTTATTAAGATGATATGAATCTGAAATGTAAAAAGAACTTAAAGAGAGTTGGACTTAGGGTTTGATGGGATTCCAAAAATCCTCATAGGAATCTAAATTTTATTTAACTTTATGTAAACTCTTAAGAGGTATGTATATCTCGATGAGGATGTTCTATAGAATTTTAACACATGCCAACTACAAGGTTGTACCTTTGAGAAGATTAGGATCTTCTCGAGGATACAAACCTGCGATTAGACATGTGGCGACACCCTTCTGTAAAGATCATCTAGATCTACACACTTTTGAGACTGAACTTAGATTTCCCTCCCGGACTAGTTAGTATCATAGTTGTGATATGAAGTATCCCTCTAGGACCCGGGGTATCTTAGTACATGGGGTTAATTAGGTTGACTCGGTATGCCAATCTATCCTAAGTCTTTATGAGCCACATCATATTAAGCCTATGATGTTAACTAGAACTTTGAGTTAAACCTTGATCGAGGGGACTAATGGAAGTCGTGTAAATGACATTCTAGTTAACAATAGAGTGAGGTTGAAGGATATTCTAGATTGATGAGTATGTAGTCAAGGAATAAGTTATATGAACAATATGTTAAAATATTTGGCCAAAGTATCGCAACTTTTCTTGATTGCGTTGTCTTATGTCACCTAGTCTAAGGATCGTGATGCGAGATGAATATTGGTAACTACTATTATAGTTAGGTAGTGATCCTTGGGATCCGTTGAGATGGTTCTACTTTTCCGAACTAATGGGCAAAGTCTTAGATTACTGTAGATTCACCTCTTGTTGGATGCAATAATAGTGTTTGGATGATGAATACGATCGGTAGTTTCTTTTGATTATTTCAGCCACACTATTGATTTATTTGTGATTGATTCATCTATATAGAATAGGTTGTTTATCATAGAGTTGTGTTCTAAATTATCTATGGTTGTTTAGAACCAATGAGAATGTTAGACCTTTAAAGATATATTCCCTTGTTTGTAAATTACTTAAAATGGACTTTGTATGAGCTTTATCATTATATTATTGCTATCAAATTAAAAATTTATGCATTAGAATTGATGAGTGCATCCTTTCCTTGGACCTTAATGATCACACTCTTATTATTATGTTTTGATGAGGTATGATGTATCATATTAAATGGACATTATTATGTTTTAATTAGATAACCCATGGTTAGATGTTAGATTTTACCGATTAGTATTGATCTTTCAAATATTTTACTTGATGATCCATAGGACATTATTATTATTATGTGGATGATGATATACATAGTTGACATGGATAGTTTAATGATGTTGATTTTAGACATGTGACATTGATATGGATGAATCTAGCATCCTATTGCATTGCCCTTCTAGTCAAAGAAGAGTTTAGGATATGTGATTTTCCTTATAAGGATATGTTCTTCTGATTTTTGGAAATCATGCTTGATATGGATAAGTCTTTTCTTCTCTTAAGATCCTATGATCGAATTGGTATGACTTCTTGAATCCATTTTTCAGTTCTGGTAGGTAATTTACAATCTGGTTTAAGAGTTGTAAACTTGTCTTTTATCCGACTCATCCTTGGATCAATTTCAGTGATCCAAGGAATGTTTTTAAAATGCTCTGTTGAAGTGAATGGTAAAATCGACATTCCATGAGTTAAGCTACACGTTGGACTAAACTTTGTTGTTGCAAGTTCTTTGACTTCTGTGAACGCACTTCCATTCAGTAGGTTGTTGGCTTGGGTCCTTGAAGATCAACCATGACAGGTCATTGCTGATAACGATGGGAATGTAGTTGTTCACAACATAGGAGAAAGATATCTAGGAACCTATTGAGGATTTACTTCCAGAATCCTAAGCTAGGTGAAAGTATTCCTACCTAAGCTATGTTACTTGATATAATTTTGTTGCTAACCTAAACTTGATACTAAAGGTTAGAAGGGTTGCTAGGTATTAAAACTATAACCTAACACTAATTATTTGGTGATCTAACCTAGTTTCTTTAAACTAAAGTGGAGTTATCTAATGGCACCATATGTTTATCTAAAGATCTATGTTAGAGGTTAGTGGTTAGTGTTACATCCTAAGGTACTAATGTAAATCCTACCTAAGATCTAACCTAAGCAATCTAACCTATCCTAAACTAATGGATGTGAATTGGGAACTAAAAGGGGGTCGCATGTACATTGGTGACGGTTTCTAAGCATTTAAGAAGATGATAAGGTTTTTAAATTCCTACTGGATTGCCGACTTTGGCAGGGGCTAGTTTGGATGGCGGAGGCCTAGGTGGCAGTATCACTAGAAATGGAAATTCATGTTTTATTTGATTTGGAACTCACCAGTTTGGCAGGTGGTGGCAAGGAAGATTGGGTGGGAGATCGGGAAATTAATGCAATTAATTGTCTTGTTTGATGAGCCCAAACCACTTTGGTAGGCATGCCAATGGATTTTTGGTTGAGCTGTTTCATTTGCATGCTTTCCAATTTTCATTCTACTTGCACTCTAGTTTTTCAAACCAGTAGTTAAACTATATTGCATGGCTATTTTGGAGGTTTCAAATCTATTTTTGTTTCATGGAGAGTATATGAGGCAATGTGGAGGAAGTATTTTGTTGTTTTGGTCTTTCGTGGAGAAGAAGGGAAGAAGCGAGCTCAGCTAGAAGTCTTCTTCATTTTTTGCATGACACTATATCGGCATGATAGGCCCTAACTGTTAAAATCTCTTGCTTTCTTCTAAGTGTTTTCATTAAAACAAATTTTCTCTATTGAGTTCTGCATGCATTCATGCTTAGCTGGTAAATTGATAGATGGGTTTGTAAGAAAAACTTGTATTCTGTGTTTTTGGAATCTATGTGTTCATGATTCTATGGAAAGTTTTCTTTGCACTACCTTTTCATAAAGGAACCATGAATACTTAAACAAAAATGGTAACACTGTTTGCTTCTTCAGTGGTTTGAAATGTTTGTTGGGTGAACTAGTTGTGTCTTGTGAATTCAACTAGTAAGAACTTCAGTCTTATTAAACTCGTATGCAAGTACGAGCTTCAGTTGGGAAACTTGTTTAGTAAAGTGGACTATAACTGAGATTCTCAGGGTTTGTTTAGCGTGTGTTTTGATCCATAGTTAAATGGACTATGAATAAACCCGTATATGATTTGGGGATTGTATTCTTCTTGAGAAAATCATTGACTGTTAACAAGTTTCACGCATGCACTTTAGATAAACTTGTATATGTCTTGTTGTTTTTGTATTTTACCTTGTGGAACTTTGACATATAAAAAGTTCACATGCATGGAAAAACCATATATAGTTGGTTTCTATGTTTCTCCTTGTGAAAACATGGACTATTATGGAAACTTGCATGCACATAGGAAAAGTAGTATAGGGTTTAGTTTGTATTTCATTTGTAAACTTGATTGATTTTGGAACTTGTGTTTGTTATTATTTTGGATAACTTGACTGTAACTCAAGTCACTTTGGCATGGTGCTTGTGGAATCTTGTTCTTTTGACCACATTAATGGTATTTGGAGATTCTTTATGAACCCGACCTATGAGTCATCCTTTTTGAGCTTTGTCTAAGCATCTTACATTCCATTTTGTTCGGAAATAAGGTTGATAGGATGTTAATGAAGAATGGAAGCATTTCTTCTTATTTTGAACTGTATGCAAACAATTTCACTGCTCTCGGTCTAGTCTTAGGATGTTGGCATATTATGTAATTGTGGTTGTGATATTGATATCCTTCACTGTACACACCATTTAATACTTGGTGTTCTTAATGGAAGTAGAAACCTGAACATTGTGTTGGTTCAAGTATTATGGTTTTTTGATTATTTAGTAACTATTAAGGGAACATGTTGATACCCTAACTTGGTTACATGTATTTGAATGGTCTTGATCCTTCAATGACGTTTATGCTTGGCATTATGTGCCCAAATTGTAAATGAGTCCTAGAATGTATATATTATTCTTTTGATGTTTGATATTGTCTTTTGTTGGAAACCCAATTTATAGTTCTGGTAGTGATGCGTTGGCATACCATTGAGATGGTTCTACTTTGCCGAACTATTGGGCAGTCTTAAGTGTTAGCAATTACTCAAATTCTTACCTCTTGTTGGGTCTAATAAGGGTATGTTATGTCTTGGAAGATTGATTGCGATCTAAACTTGTTTCAATGTGTCAAACTACACTGTTGATTTTATAGGGTTCTATAAATAGGCAATGTTAGCATGATTTCTTCTTATCTGTGGTTGTTTTGAACCAATGGGAGAATGTTAGGCTTTTAAAGAAATATTCTGTGAAGCTTACTATTCATGGACTTTGTATGAGCTTTATTGTTATATTATTTCTAATGGAAAGTAGAAATTTATGCATTAGAATGGGATGGTTTAGAAAGGAAGATAGTTTTAGTACTCTCTTTCTTTGGAATGGTCATTGTTCTCCTTCCTTGGAACTCTTGAATGAACTTAAACTGTATGAATGTGAGAAGGTAAAACTGTTTTATTATGTTGAAGGAAATGATTTGAGTTTGGGATCATATTTTGGTAAGACTCCTTCTATAATGCAGTTGGGTTAAGTACATTGATTAGAACCTCCTGATTCCTATTCTTATTGAAAAGGAAAACAACATTTATTAATCTTGTATACTTTTCATTTGATGAAGTGAAGTGGAATGAGATTAAAGTTAGATTGGAAAATGAAATTGTAACTTGTAGACGACTGTCAATCCATCACTTCTCCTTGGATTTCTTTCATTTGGATCTATTGATAAATACATTATATTGTTATATTTTAAAGTAGAATTACTTTAAAGGAATAGTTTAAATCATGGCATACACCGGTTTCAACTTTGCTTGATGATTATGTACTTTGGCAATGGAATACTTTCTTTTCTTCTTTACTTGAAAGTTAGGGGAAATATCCAAAAGGGAATATGTTGTAAACACTTATGTATCTTATAGTAAAGATATGTGTTGTATTTTATTTGGTAAAATTGGAAACAATGATATAATATGTTTTGTTGTTTGGTAAAGATATTGGATGGAATCAATTATACTTTAATTTATAGGACATGTATTATAGTTTATATCTTGTTCCTCTTTGTGTTAAAATCTGTTTTGTATTGCTCTTCTTTTTATTGGTATTACTTACGCTTGGGAGTATGAATTACTTGTTGTTCATTAAAGCAGGGTTGTTTTATTGAAACAATTAGTGGAATGCACTTTGTTTTAAGGCTTAGTGCTTATCATGCTCAGTTCATTGAACTGACCCGTGCTAGCAATTTTTGTAGATGGACTTCGTAAGTGATAAGAGAAGGCAAAAACTTATATGATGCATTGGCTGATCTATGTTGATTCTTGAGAAGAATTCTGATTTGTTCTTAAGTTGTATTGAAAAAGAAAAGTTACCTTCTTTTAAATAAAGGTTGTTGTCTTCTGATATGTTTGTAATGCATAAGTTGTAAATGTATAAGTTTGAAAATGAATTGAAAGATGAGAATTTACTTGCATAGATTGAGTAAATTATCTTGTTTGGAGGATACTCTTCTTATTATCTATATGTTTGGATGTGTGTTCTTGATGGGTATTATAAAAAGGAATTTAGATAAATTTCCTAAGTAAGTTATAGATTAAATAAGTGGTAGAATACAACATTCTCACCTAAGTAATTCATTATATCATGTGATGTGAAATAAAACTATAATAAAAATTATTGTAATTATAAAGGACATTATAGGGTGTGCTAAGCCCTAGAATGTAACTATGAAGAGGAAGACCCTTCCTCTCTAGTAATGAACTAAATAAAAGAGGAAGATATGATTGTTAATCATTAAGACTTAATTATAATAAGTCTGATATGTTTCAACCTTGTAGGTTGTTACACTTCCTTAATTGGTTAAGTTATTTAGAATAAAGGAACATAAGTTGTTGTTGTTCTTTTTTGGATAACGGGTTGTTAGGTCAAAACTAACAAATCTGGAAGCAATCTTAAGTTAATTAAAGTTCTTAAGATTATATGAATCTGAAATGTAAAAAGAACTTAAAGAGTGTTGGACTTGGGGTTTGATGGGCTGCCGAAATATGTCATCTAATAACCCAAATTTAACTTAACATATGTAAACTCTTGGAGGTATGTACATCTTTACGAGGTTGTTCCATAGGATGTTGACACACGTCAATTACAAGGTTGTACCTTTGAGAAGATTAGGATCTTCTCGAGGATACAACAATGCAGTTAACATGTGGCAACACCCTTCTGCATTGATCATCAAGATCTACACACCTTTGAACTTGATCAAGATTTCCCTCCAGGATTGGTTAGTATCATAGTCAGGATATGAAGTAGCCCTCTAGGACTCAGGGTACCTTGGCACACGGGGTTAACCTAGGTTGACCCAGTATGCCAATTTACCCTAAGTCTTTGTGAGCCACATCATATCATGACCTATGTTGTTAACCTAGACTAGAGTTAAACCTTGAGCAAGGGGACTGACAAGAAGTCAGTGTAAGACATTCTAGATAATAATGGAGTGGGGTGAAGGACGTATTCCAGATTGATGAGTATGCCATCAAGGAATAAGTAATATGAACAATATGTTAGAAATCTTTGGCCAAAGTATCGCAAGATGCTGATTGCATTGTCCTATGTCACCTAGTCTAAGGATCATGATGCCGATGAATATTGGTAACAAATATTCATTAGGTTCCTTGGATAGATCACTCAAAACCTAGAATAGGGTAAGAGAACCAAGAATATGAAGTATTCAATAGAATACTCAAAAATCAATGTTACATATGAATGGATCGGTAGTTCACCGAGTCATGGAATGAATAGATCGGTTGTTCACCGAGTCATTACAGCTGCATATGGTTATCTATTATAAGAATGATTGTTATGAAATGTGTGTTCTAAATTATGTATTTAGAATAGAGAACATTAATCATGCAAAAAAAAAAAAATTCCTTGTTTCTAAAGTCTTAAAATGGGAATGTTACATCTTGGTATCAGAGCTGAAGGTTGCAAGCTCTTGGACCTATTGTGTCCATAATCTGATAAAAACTTGAATTTTCTTGTAATAAAAATGGTTAGGACAAGAGGAAACGTTGCAAATAATGCTCCACCTAAGGAAGGAGCAGTAATAGCCCAAAAACTTGATGAGATCCTTGCTGCCCTATTGGACACAAGAGATCATTTAACTGTTCTCGAGAAACAAGTGATGGGTAATGAGGAGGAAGAAGAAGCTGGTAATAACAATCAGCCACCTCCTGAGGACAACCCCAATATGGGTGTTGATAATAACAATGTTAATGTGCCTGACCAGCCAAAAAACAAAAAGGCTAGGTTGGCTGCTGAACTCACTAATGATATAAAAAGGATAAGTCCACCTAAGTTTGATGGCACCACATTAGGTGATGGAGCTGAGAACTGGCTCAATGAGATGGAGAAGTACTTTGCAATAAGGAACTTCTCAAAAGAGACCAAAGCTATTTGGGGAGCATATCAACTTTCCCATGAAGCATCTTCATGGTGGGACAGTCGAAGAAGGCTGAGCTGAACATTGATGAAACTAACATCACTTGGGATCAATTTAAAGGTTATTTTAGGCAACGATGGCTGCCACAACTTTATTATGATCAGAAAATGACTTGAATTTTAGAACTTAGCTCAAGGGAAGTTAACTGTAACTGAGTATTGGGAATGGTTTATGAAACTACTCAAGTATGTACCTCAGTATCAAACTGATGAGAAGTTCAGGATATGAAAATTCATCATGGGGTTGAATCCCATCATTGGGGGAGAGGTTGATGTTCACATCCCAACCACTATGGAAGGGGTTGTTGAAAAATCCATAAGGCAGGAACAAAAGTTAAAGGCTATTTCTACTCACAAAGAAGAAGTACGGAAGAAAGTTCCAAACTCTTCTTCAGCTTCTCTTGCACCTAAGAAAGGACCATGGAAAAATTTTGGTAACAAAAGTAAGTTTCCAACTGATAATAATAAGAAAACAACAATGAATAAGACTATTGGTAATACATGGAACAATTTTTCCAGAAATAATAATAACGGGAAAAACCCTATGGAGGTCAAAATGATAACTTTAAGGCTGAAATAATTCTGAGCCCAAAAAGGGACCGGTAGGAGGCTGTTATAACTGTGGCAAAGATCATTACATGAATCAATGTCCTTTGAAGAAGGATGATCATGTAATCAACAACACAAGATACATGCTGCAGTAGCTGACAAGCAAGCTGAAAAGTAAGTTACACCTATAGAAGTTCCTGGTAAGTTATTTGGCATACATGTAACTATTCTTTTTGATACTGGAGCAACTGAATGTTTTATTTCTAGTAAACTTGCTTCAAAACTTAAAAGAAAAGCTAGAAAAATGGATAAATCATGGACTGTACATTATGGTAATAATTTTGTTCATACAGTTAGTATGTGTCTTTTCGGAGCAGTCCTTGACTTACCTAGCTTTTCCACAGAAGTTGATCTCTATGTAGCACCTTTGGGATCTTATGATATAGTCATAGGTGTAAATTGGTTAGCAGAGCATAAAGCAAAGGTAGACTATTTTGAAAAACATATTAGTTGTTTAGATGATCTATAGAAAAATAGCAGAGATTCAAGGTGTAAAATGAGAAATTTCTGTTAGGAAATTATCAGCTATGTAACTTAAAAAGGCCAAAAATAAGGGTTGTACCTTATATGCAGTAAAATTTCTAATCTATGTAGAAGAAAACAATGATTTCATGGAATGTTATCCACTATTATTACAAAACTTTGGTGACATATTTCTAGAAGAATTACTGGGACTACCACCCAAAAGGGAGTTTGACTTCATGATTGAAATCAAACCAGGTACTGAACCTATTTCTAAAGCACCTTATCGAATGACTACCATAGAGTTAGTAGAGCTTAAGGCTCAATTACAAGAAATTTTGTCTAAGGGTTTGATTAGACCAAGTGTTTCACCTTGGGGAGCACTAGTGATCTTTGTGAAAAGAAGGATGGAACACTCAGATTGTGCATTGATTACAGGATGTTAAACAAAGCAACAATCAAGAATAGATACCCACTTCCTAGAATTGATGATCTATTTGATCAGATGCATGGAGCATCGGTATATTCTAAGATAGACCTTCGGTCTGGATATCACCAATTATGAATTAAGGAAGAGGACATTCATAAAATGGCTTTTAGGACAAGGTATGGACATTATGAATTCATGGTTTTACCCTTTGGATTAACGAATGCACCTGCAGCTTTTATGAACTTAATGAATAATATCTTTCAAGAATACTTGGACAAGTTTGTGCTTGTATTCTTGGATGAAATTCTCATATATTCTAAAAATGTGGAGGAGCATCATGAACACTTGAAAATAGTTTTGGAAATTTTGAGAAAAAGACGGTTATATGGTAAGTTGTCCAAATGTTCTTTCTATGACACTGAAGTTCACTATTTGGGTCATGTTATAAGTAAAGATGGGATTGTTGTGGATCCTTCTAAAATTGTAGCTATAGTCGAGTGGCCTGCACCCAAGAATGTACATGAAGTTAGAAGCTTCATGGGCCTTGCAGGTTATTATAGAAAATTTGTTAAGGATTTTTCTAAGGTGGCTACACCAATAACTTCATTACAAAAAAAGGATAAGAAATTTTCTGGGATGATAAATGTGAATCTGCTTTTAAAAATTTGAAAATTCAGTTGACTTCAGCACCTATTTTAGTTGTACCTGATCCTAATGGAGACTTCACGGTTGTAATGGATGCATTTGGGGAGGGTCTTGGAGGTATTTTGTTACAAAATGATCATGTCATAGCTTATGAAAGTAGAAAACTTAAGTTACATGAGTTGAATTATGCTCCACATGATTTAGAGCTTGCTTCCATAGTTCATGCACTTCAAGTTTGGAGGCATTATCTGCTTGGTAAACCATTTGAGTTGAAAACTGATCATCTTGGACTGAAGTACATTTTTACTCAGCCAAATCTGAATGCAAGACAACGAAGGTGGTTAGATTTTTTGTCTCAGTATGATTTTGACATAAGTTACATTAAAGGAAAAGAGAATAGAGTGGCTGATGCTCTAAGTCATAGGAAGCACATTTATGCTCTTATAACACTAAGAACTCAGTTTAAGGATGAAGTAAAAAGTGCTATGGAATCTTGACTCTTACTTTCAACAAGTAAAAACAACACTTGTTGTAGATCCAAGAGATGAAAGGTATAAAGGTTTTCACTTTGATAATGAAGGAATCTTATGATATGAAAATAGAGTATACGTACCCTTACTTAATGATTTGAGAAAGAAATTGTTGATAGAGTTTCACAATTCACCTTTTTTTGGACACCTTGGCATTACGAAAATGCTTGCTGATATAAAACAACAATATTTCTGGAAGGGAATGAAAAAGGATGTTATAGATTTTGTGACTCATTGTCTTGGAATGTCAACAAGTAAAAGTGGAACATATGCATCTAGCTTGGTTTGCTATATCCTCATAGCATACCGTAGTACAAATGGCAAGTAATAAGCATGGATTTTGTACAAGGGTTGCCTATGTCAAGAAATAAACACGATGTTATTTTGGTAGTAGTTGACAAACTAACGAAAGTAGCCCATTTTATTGCTGGAAATCTAAAGGATGATTCTCCTATTTTGGCTAAAATATTTGTACATGAAATTTTCAGATTACATGGAGTACCTGAATTAATCATATCTGATAGAGACCCTAGAATGACATCAAGGTTTTGGCAAATGCTTAACACAAGCTCTTGGCACTAAATTGAATTTCAGTTCTACGTATCATCCGGAAATGGATGGACAATGAAAAGGGTGAATCAGGTTTTGGAGGATATGTTATGGATGTACTGTATGGATCAGCAGTACAAATGGGAAGAGTACCTTCCCTTAGTTGAATTTGCATACAATAATACATATCATGCTTCTCTTAAGATGGCACCTTTTGAGGTGCTTTACGGAAGGAAATGCAGAACCCCTATTAGTTGGGATAGCATTGAGGATAGAGAGGTAATTGGACCTGAAATCCTTACGGAAATGGAACAACAAGTTAAAATGATTCATGAACGCTTGAAAGAAGCAGCAGATAGGCAAAAGAGTTATGCTGACTTAAAGTGGGTTGACAGGAAATTTGAACTTGGAGAAAAAAATTTCTTCGGGTTAAACCGAAAAAGAGTTCCATAACTTTTGGCAAGGCTGCCAAGTTATCACCTCGATACATGGGACCTTTTGAAATAGTTGAAGTAATCAACCCTATAGCTTATCGTTTAGCACTACCACCTACTTTGTCATGAATGCATGATGTTTTCCATATTTCTTTGCTTAAGAAATACGTCTCAGATTTATCACATGTGTTAAATTGGAATTCCTTGCAGGTCCAAGACCCAGGAATAATCATGGTTAAGCCCATTCGAGTGCTGGAAACTCACCAGTTGCATCTAAGAAATAGAGAAATAAGTCAATGTAAGGTCCAGTGGGACCAGTTTAACAAGGAGAGTGCAACTTGGGAAAATCTGGAGGATATGAAAACTACTTTTCCATATCTATTTGAATAGAATTGAATCTGTTGACTGATAAAATTATATGAATTTATTCTTTAATGATGATAAGTAAGCCAGTTTTGGGTAGATATTTACTTGAATTGAATAAAAGGTTATTTATTACTGATTTCTGGAACTATAAGGTTTGGAAATACTTGACTTAGGATAAGAGAAGTGAATGAATTGACTATCCTTGATGTAAATTGTTAAAAGAGGTAATCATCGGGATGATGATTCTTTTAGGAGGGAAGCATGTAACACCCTTGACTATTGTTATTTTCCTCCTTTGCATTCAAGTGTTGATATGTGATTTTCCTTATAAGGATATGTTCTTCTAATTTTTGGAAATCATGCTTGATATGGATAAGTCTTTTCTGCTCTTAAGATCCTTTGATCGAATTGGTATGACTTCTTTGAATCCATTTTTTACTTCTGGTAGGTAATTTACAATCTGGTTTAAGAGTTGTAAACTTGTCTTTATCTCGACTCATCCTTGGATCAATTTCAGTGATCCAAGGAATGTTTTTAATAATGCCCTATTGAAGTGAATGGTAAAATCAACATTCCATGAGTTAAGCTACACGTTGGACTAAACTTTGTTGTTGCAAGTTCTTTGACTTTTGTGTGAATGCACTTCCATTCAGTAGGTTGTTGGCTTGGGTCCTTGAAGATCGACCATGACAGGTCATTGCTGATAATGATGGGAATGCAACTGTTCACAACACAGGAGAAAGATATCCAGAACCTATTGAGGATTTACTTCCGGAATCCTAAGCTAGGTGAAAGTATTCCTACCTAAGCTATGTTACTTGATATAATTTTGTTGCTAACCTAAACTTGATACTAAAGGTTAGAAGGGTTGCTAAGTATTAAAACTAGAACCTAACACTACAAGGTTATTTGGTGATCTAACCTAGTTTCTTTAAACTATTGTATTTTTGTTACTCACCTATGTGGAGTTATCTAACCTATTTGCTAAAGATCTATGTTAGAGGTTAGTGGTTAGTGTTACATCCTAAGGTACTAATGTAAATCCTACCTAAGATCTAACCTAAGCAATCTAACCTATCCTAAACTAATGGATGCAAATTGGGAACTAAAAGGGGTCACATGTACATTGGCGATGGTTTCTAAGCATTTAAGAAGATGATAAGGTTTTTAATTCCTACGGACTGCCGACTTTGGCAGGGGCTAGTTTGGATGGCGGAGGCCTAGGTGGCAGTATCACTAGAAATGGAAATTCATGTTTTATTTGATTTGGAACTTGCCAGTTTGGCAGGTGGTGGCAAGGAAGATTGGGCGGGAGATCGGGAAATTAATGCAATTAATTGTCTTGTTTGATGAGCCCGAACCACTTTGGTAGGCATGCCAGCAGATTTTTGGTTGAGTTATTTCATTTGCATGCTTTCCAATTTTCATTCTACTTGCACTCTAGTTTTTTGAACCAGTAGTTAAACTATATTGCATGGCTATTTTGGAGGTTTCAAATCTATTTTTGTTTCATGGAGAGTATATGAGGCAATGTGGAGGAAGTATTTTGTTGTTTTGGTCTTTCGTGGAGAAGAAGGGAAGAAGCGAGCTCAGCTAGAAGTCTTCTTCAATTTTTTGGTGACACTATCAGGCATGATAGGCCCTAACTGTTAAAATCTCTTGCTTTCTTCTAAGTGTTTTCATTAAAACAACTTTTCTCTATTGAGTTCTGTGCATTCATGCTTAGCTGGTAAATTGATAGATGGGTTTGTAAGAAAAACTTGTATTCTGTGTTTTTGGAATCTGTGTGTTCATGATTCTATGGAAAGTTTTCTTTGCACTGCCTTTTCATAAAGGAACCACGAATACTTAAACAAAAATGGTAACACTGTTTTCTTCTTCAGTGGTTTGAAATGTTTGTTGGGTGAACTAGTTGTGTCTTGTGAATTCGAACTGGTAAGAACTTCAGTCTTATTAAACTCGTATGCAAGTACGAGCTTCAGTTGGGAAACTTGTTTAGTAAAGTGGACTGTAACTGAGATTCTCAGGTTTGTTTAGCGTGTGTTTTGATCCATAGTTAAATGGACTATGAATAAACCCGTATATGATCTGGGGATTGTATTCTTCTTGAGAAAATTGTTGATTGTTAACAAGTTTTGCATGCACTTTAGATAAACCTATATATGTCTTGTTGTTTTTGTATTTTACCTTGTGGAACTTTGATGGTAGCAAAGTTTGCATGCATGGAAAAACCATATATAGTTGGTTTCTATGTTTCTCCTTGCAAAAACATGGATTGTTATGGAAACTTGCATGCACAGGAAAAGCAGTATAGGGTTTAGTTGTATTTCATTCTACGAACTTGATTGATTTTGGAACTTGTGTTTGTTATTATTTTGGATAACTTGACTATAACTCAAGTCGCTTTGGCATGGTGCTTGTGGAATCTTGTTCTTTTGACCACATTAATGGTATTTGGAGATTCTTTATGAACCCGACCTATGAGTCATCCTTTCTGAGCTTTGTCTAAGCATCTTACATTCCATTTTGTTCGGAAATAAGGTTGATAGGATGTTAATGAAGAATGGAAGCATTTCTTCTTATTTTGAACTATATGTAAACAATTTCACTGCTCTCGGTCTAGTCTTAGGATGTTGGCATATTATGTAATTGTGGTTGTGATATTGATATCCTTCACTGATACACACCATTTATTACTTGATGTTCTTAATGGAAATAGAAACCTGAACATTGTGTTGGTTCAAGTATTATGGTCTTTTGATTATTTAGTAAACTATTAAGGGAACATGTTGATACCCTAACTTGGTTACATATATTTGAATGGTCTTGATTCTTCAATGACGTTTATACTTGGCATTACGCTGGAATTGTAAATGAGTCCTGGACTGTACATATTATTCTTTTGATGTTTGATATTGTCTTTTGTTGGAAACCCAATTTATAGTTCTGGTAGTGATGCGTTGGCATACCGTTGAGATGGTTCTACTTTTCAAACTATTGGGCAGTCTTAAGTGTTAGCAATTACTCAGATTCTTACCTCTTGTTGGGTCTAATAAGGGTATGTTATGTCTTGGAAGATTGATTGCGATCTAAACTTGTTTCGAATGTGTCGAACTGCACTGTTGATTTTATAGGGTTCTATAAATAGGCAATGTTAGCATGATTTCTTCTTATTTGTGGCTGTTCTGAACCAATGGGAGAATGTTAGGCCTTTAAAGAAATATTTTGTGAAGCTTACTTGTTTGTGGAACTTTTGTATGAGCTTTATTGTTATATTATTTCTAATGGAAAGTAGAAATTTATGCATTAGAATGGGATGGTTTAGAAAGGAAGATAGTTTTAGTACTCTCTTTCTTTGGAATGGTCATTGTTCTCCTTCCTTGGAACTCTTGAATGAACTTAAACTGTATGAATGTGAGAAGGTAAAACTATTTTATTATGTTGAAGGAAATGATTTGAGTTTGGGATCATATTTTGGTAAGATTCCTTCTATAATGCGTTGGGTTAAGTACATTGATTAGAACCTCCTGATTCCTATTCTTATTGAAAAGGGAAAACAACATTTATTAATCTTGTATACTTTTCATTTGACTAAAGTGAAGTGGAATGAGATTAAAGTTAGATTGGAAAATGAAATTGTAACTTGTAGATGACTATCAATCCATCACTTCTCCTTGGATTTCTTTCATTTGGATCTGTTGATAAATACATTATATTGTTATGTTTTAAAGTAGAATTACTTTAAAGGAATAGTTTAAATCATGGCATACTCAGTTTCAGCTTTGCTGATGATTATGTACTTTGGAAATGGAATACTTTCTTTTCTTCTTTACTTGAAAGTTAGGGAAATATCCAAAAGGGAATATGTTGTAAACACTTATGTATCTTATAGTAAAGATATGTGTTGTATTTTATTTGGTAAAATTGGAAACAATGATATAATATGTTTTTGTTGTTTGGTAAAGATATTGGATGGAATCAATTATACTTTAATTTATAGGACAGGTATTATAGTTTATATCTTGTTCCTCTTTGTGTTAAAATCTGTTTTGTATTGCTCTTCTTTTTATTGGTATTACTTACGCTTGGGAGTATGAATTACTTGTTGTTCATTAAAGTAGGGTTGTTTTATTGAAACAATTAGTGGAATGCACTTCATTTTAAGGCTTAGTGCTTATCATGCTCAGTTCATTGAACTGACCCATGCTAGCAATTTTTGCAGATGGACTTCGTAAGTGATAAGAGAAGGAAAAAAATTATATGATGCATTGGCTGATCTATGTTGATTCTTGAGAAGAATTCTGATTTGTTCTTAAGTTGTATTGAAAAAGAAAAGTTACCTTCTTTTAAATAAAGGTTGTTGTCCTATAGTATGTAAAAATGCATAAGTTGTAAATGTATAAGTTTGAAAATGAATTGAAAGATGAGAATTTACTTGCATAGATTGAGTAAATTATCTTGTTTGGAGGATACTCTTCTTATTATCTATATGTTTGGATGTGTGTTCTTGATGGGTATTATAAAAAGGAATTTAGATAAATTTCCTAAGTAAGCTGTAGATTAAATAAGTGGCAGAATACAACATTCTCACCTAAGTAATTCATTATATCATGTGATGTGAAATAAAACTATAATAAAAATTATTGTAATTATAAAGGACATTATAGGGTGTGCTAAGCCCTAGAATGTAACTATGAAGAGGAAGACCCTTCCTCTCTAGTAATGATCTAAATAAAAGAGGAAGATATGATTGTTAATCATTAAGACTTAATTATAATAAGTCTGATATGTTTTAGCCTTGTAGGTTATTACACTTCCTTAATTGGTTAAGTTATTTAGAATAAAGGAACATAAGTTGTTGTTGTTTTGTTTTTGGATAATGGGTTGTTAGGTCAAAACTAACAAATCTAGAAGCAATCTTAAGTTAATTAAAGTTCTTAAGATTATATGAATCTGAAATGTAAAAAGAACTTAAAGAGTGTTGGACTCGGGGTTTGATGGGCTGCCGAAATATGTCATCTAATAACCCAAATTTAACTTAACGTATGTAAACTCTTGGAGGTATGTACATCTTTACGAGGTTGTTCCATAGGATGTTGACACATGTCAACTACAAGGTTGTACCTTTGAGAAGATTAGGATCTTCTCGAGGATACAACAGTGCAGTTAACATGTGGCAACACCCTTCTGCATTGATCATCAAGATCTACACACCTTTGAACTTGATCAAGATTTCCCTCCAGACTGGTTAGTATCATAGTCAGGATATGAAGTAGCCCTCTAGGACTCAGGGTACCTTGGCACACGGGGTTAACCTAGGTTGACCCAGTATGCCAATTTACCCTAAGTCTTTGTGAGCCACATCATATCATGACCTATGTTGTTAACCTGGACTAGAGTTAAACCTTGAGTGAGGGGACTGAGAAGTCAGTGTAAGACATTCTAGATAATAATGGAGTGGGGTGAAGGATGTATTCTAGATTGATGAGTATGTCATCAAGGAATAAGTAATACGAATAGTATGTTAGAAATATTTGGCCAAAGTATCACAAGCTACTGATTGCATTGTCCTATGTCACCTAGTCTAAGGATCGTGATGCCGATGAATATTGGTAACAAATATTTAGTTAGGTTCCTTGGATAGATCACTCAGAACCTAGAATAGGGTAAGAGAACCAAGAATATGAAGTATTCAGTAGAATACTCAAAAATCAATGTTACATATGAATGGATCGGTAGTTCACCGAGTCATGGAATGAATAGATCGGTTGTTCACCGAGTCATTACAACTACATATGGTTATCTATTACACGGGAACTAATATTGCTTTTATTACATGTCGTATATAACAAACTATACCCACGCTGAAATTTTTTCTTATCCTGAGGTTCATCTCAAACTCCGCCATTGAGTGGGAAAGGTAAATCACTGCTTTACACTACATGGCCAAACCTTATGGTCAAGCCAGGAGTCAACCTCAACCTCAAATTCATCTATCGAAAGTCCATAGGACAAAAATGGGATCCACCTTGTCATAAAATGGAAGGTAGTTATTACTAGGGGATCAACCGGCATGAAATACGACTTTCTAGATGAGTCTTTACTACCCTTTCCTCGATCAACACCATTGAACCAAATGACACTTTCTTCGATGGGTAAATGACACATAAAAATGGGGTTGGTATTATCCTAGCATAAGTTCCATTGATGGTGACCTATGCCTTTAAGTTTCAAACTGAAATTGATTGTAGCTGAACAATATTTTTGAATACAAAGCACTCGTATTGGGTATCAGATTATACCTTAGATGTTAAGTCAATCAACATCTTTGGTGATTCTTAGATGGTCATAAACCAAGTTAATGGTATATACCAGTGTTGTAATGAGACACTTAAAAATGTCCAAATTTGTATAAGCATCACGTGGACATACTTTTGACCACCTTAGCAAATTACACACTTGAAACCACCCTGTTCTACCCAATAAATTTGTAAGAGGGTTACCATGATGGTTGCCTTGGAGCGACAAATACCCACTTGCTCGAAATAGTGATAAAATAGTGGTTGTGAACATATAAAGCCTGGAATCACCCAAAATTATTTAGAATCGTGAGGTCTACTATGGTCCCAACCACACTGTGACCTTTGGTATAGGCAAATCTACACTATCTTTCCTTTCCATATTACCATGCTAATCTCACTCATAAAATGGACAATGTGATCTTTCTTAAAACATGTCTCCCGTTATGTCCTCATGGGTGCGTCTTCCGTGTGAAACATGGTTTCTATAGCATTCTCTTTACTTACAAGTTCTAAAATTCCCTACACCATTAAGGAAGTACACAATGGTGAGGATTTTGGAGGTCACTTGATGGTGGGTCTTGTTGTCGCAAAAATGCATTCTTCGCCTAGGTATTTGTTTAAGACCAACCCTAAATAGCATTTTTGTGTTGGCTTCACTCAGAGTGATTATGAGGTTTAAAGCGTTGTGTAAAATGCCATAGAAGCATGCTAATCTCCATCATCACCTCTATTCATGCCTTACGTCAAGAGACCTTTGTGCCTTTTTCTCAATGGGGTTTGGTAAGATCTTGTCGGTGAGATCAACCCCATTCTTCATAACACCACCAATGGATCATAACCGCTACTAAATATTACACTAAATGGGTAGAAGCCATTCCCCTAATTTCTACCAAATCTAAGAAAATATGTGAATTCATCAACCATCACATCATTTGTAATTTTGTGTCCCTCACCACATTATCAGTGGATAACATAAAATAATTCAAAAAAAAGGATACAAACTACTTAATGTGATGCTTTTGGCATCCACCTTAGTGATACGAAACACACAAATTTTCTAGAAAACGAAATGGTCAAGCCAAATCAACCAATAAAAAAATGAATAAAATTCTCATGAAGGTAGTCAATGATACGGGGAAGGATTGTCATAAGACATTCCTTTCACATTGTGGGCTTATTGCACTAGTATTCACACTTCAATTTTCCACCCCATTTTCTCAGGCCTACTGATGCTAAGGGGGTATCTTACCTCTTGAAGTATAGATTCCCTCCCTCCACATCTCACTACAAGACATGTCAACGATAATGAATTTCACCAAGATCGTTTGGTGCAACTTGAGTTATTAGATGAACATCATCTCAATGCTCTTGACCATCTCCAAATCTACCAAATCCACGTATCAAAGTGCTTCTTTGATAAATGTAATTCACAAACAAACCTTTCAAGGTGGTAACCTCATCTGAAGGAAAATTGACATGTAACTAAGAGGATAAAAGTAATACAAGGAAAATTTGCTCCTAATTAGCTTAGACCTATATCGTTACCCATGCCTATGGATCAGGTGCTTATCATTTGTCTTCACTTAAAAGGTAAACCTAAACCTGAGCCCCTTAATGCCTTGCACTTTTGACCATTTTATTATTGATATCAAGTCCTATATCACTTTCTGTCAATTGATCTCTTGTCCCTTAAACATTTTTCACCTTCCATAATTACCCATTTTGAGGACCCATGACTAAATAAGAATCATGTGATTACCCGTCACCTTTTAGCCTTGTCTTCAATATGAGTAGTCTGGGCTTTGCTCACGGGTATGAGGGTGATTCTCATGGATAATTTTCTTCTTCTTCAAGATGGAATCCCATGGTCATTATTATCAAAACCACCTTAATAGGTAACTCATGTGCATGGGTTTTGTTGTTCTAAGTGAAGACCTGAGGCATCCTCTATAGTCTTGTCCATGACTTAATGATCTAAAAACAAAAAGGGATATAACTTGGTACCTTGGGTGGGATTCTAGAGGTTTTAATGGGTATGACTCCCTGTTGAAAGAGGACATCTCTTCTTTATAGGTTCTAACTATACAATAGAATGCTCCCTTGAAGGATAGCTATATACGTCATTACAAAAATATAATAATTATTCAAATCTTCCCGCATTGATTAG
The DNA here is from genome assembly GCA_018340775.1 of Taxus wallichiana var. yunnanensis. NCBI lineage: Eukaryota > Viridiplantae > Streptophyta > Pinopsida > Cupressales > Taxaceae > Taxus > Taxus wallichiana. Next base: position 781,414,748 of record CM031242.1, on the reverse strand, counting down.
CTTACAAAAGACCTCAAGGAGCTAATATATTCATGAGTCTTCCATATAGACTTCCTTCACATTGATCGTGTCTCACTAAAAAAGATGAAATTTTCATCATGGACTTGCCTATTTTGGATTAAAATTTTCCAAATACACATTTTCCAACACTTTACAAAACCTCCCATTCTCACCTCCTTTAAAATGGTCTCCTAAGTAGTTCCTCGTTAACTAAGGGAATTTCCTAGGTTTACTAATCATGTGAGATTTTCTTCATTTTCTTCAGAATCATCCATGTCATTAACCCATAGGGTCTTAACTGTTCTTAAGCATCTTGGAGTGGTAGAGAGAATCATTAGGCATCTTATCGATTAGGTTTTCTTTTTGCCACCTCTTAGTTATGGCACCTTCCTCATTACTTAGGGTGAGTTATCCTATATGACCATGTCCTAGGTGACATGTATATGTGGATATTATCTACCTTAAGATATTTAAACTAATAAATATGGTGAGGACTTACATCACCCATACCTTAACCTTAAATTAATTAAATTAATATTAGTGAGGTGATAAGGGGCTTGGCTAGCTTAATGTGAGAACTGACAGGGTGTTTATCCCTTTTCGTCGAGGGACTATGGGGAGTGTGACCTAAATTTAGTTTCATGGGTCCCTTGGAGGTTAGCTTGGCCACTCTTTACCTAACCAATTCCTCCCTTTTTCTTTCCTATTCACATTATACCTTAGTTAGTTTCCATTTTATATGAATAATAGAAATTAAACCAAACAAGCATCAATTTATACACATTTTTACCACATCATCAAATCATTCATTAATCATTTTCACATTTCCATTATAGCACATATTTGGAAATTTAAACCATAACTGATACATATACATCATTATTTGTCTCCATGTTACCATCGACTTAGAATAACAAAATGGAAATCACTCAACCATGCCTAAACCCGACCTAACTCCACCATGCCTAAACCAACCTAACTCCACCATGCCTAAACCAATGGAATCCACCATGCCTAAACAAACCTAACTCAATCCCATGCCTATGACTTGACTCCACCATGCCTAAATGACCTTTACTCCATCATACCTAATTCACCTAGTTTCCATCATGTACACAAATAATAATTAGAAATTAAAAAAAGTACACCATCTATAAATCATCATTTATATGTGTATGTATAAATTTATGTACACAAGTACAAAAATGAATACAAAAATCTCAAAAAATCTCATGTACATCCTCACCATCTTTGGCACGCAGGCCGGTATATCATCAAAAAATATACAAAACTCTCATGTACATCCTCACTATCTTCGGCACATGCAGGTTGGTCTATATATCAACAAAATCTATATACAACCCATCTTAGTGACTAATCATCACCCCACCTAATATTTGTCTCACATGTCTCCTCCTCCTCCCACTCTACTCATCATTCTTCCTGGCAGCATCTCACCACCCACTATGGGCCTCGACTTGCCCTCGGCAATGGTACCTCACCTAGGGTTGGCCTCCATTAACCGGTGGTCTCACAATAACCCTATTTCAGGGCTCGATGGCCCCCTGTGCTCTCCACACTATGGGTGTACGACCTCATCCTCTCACTCAAGGCACATTGTGCTATATACTCCCATAGGATAGAAAATCTATCCATGTGGCCATCAAAATATCCACGATAATATTAGACCTCACCTAAGGCATCCCTCAATCTACCCATCGATACTATCTATGGTGATGCCATCATCCTTGGCCCATGTACCTATCTCTCGGACCCTATCCCACCCTTCACGCATGTAATAAGAGGGACCTGTCCCGATCACATGCGTACGTGCCTATCTGAGGGATGTTGTCCCACTCCTACCTATATCTAAGCTTGAAGGGCCATAACCTCGCGTCCGGTGCGGTGGACAACTATTACTGCCCGAAACCTTGATCTACACTTATAGGATGACCACCTGCATTCTGTACTGCGGCTCTATCTCCACCCTATGTGTGGTAGATGTCCCTACGCTACCTCGGGCACTGTAGAGTGGTCACTGTTCTCGTAAATGGCAACTTGTGCTCTCACGAGCTTGTTAACTTCCCACCCTGTATTATACCCTCTATGAAGGTGGCTAAATCTAGTTACCCCAAAATCGGTGGTACTATTTGTAGATATCTTCCCTTTAATGTTTATATCTATCTCGTAACCCCGACATCATAAAATTTTCGGTCTCTCACATACCTCTACCTACTGGCTTGCAAGTCTTGTGTTGGCTATGGTAGAGGCAGAGGCCTCCCACATCATCCCTCATGTACTTTGTGGGAAGGTGGTGGTATATTCTAATGCATCTGAACTACCATTGACCTCTGCATGGGTATCATCTCATGCTCTCTTGTATGCAGCCCCTCTATCCATCTCTAGTAGCTATAATCCATATAACTTAGGCCATCTATCTGCATATGAGGGAAAACCCACATACCCCTCCAAATGATGTCCATGCCAGACAACCCCTCCAATAAATGCCTATAGTAGGAAACATTATGAGTCACCCTAGTCATTCGATGCCTCTAATAACAATCACCCATCTCTTTAACCCACCCAAACCAAACCCTCGGCTTGATTGACTACATTAGCCTCGGAGCATACCAACTAGGTGCACACACACAATGTGCTCATATGCCCAAAAATGAAGTAGGAAAGTGCAACATAAGCTGAACCTCCATAGCCTCCCATACACCCATAACTCCCTATATAGCTACACCAAGAATGTTGGTGCACCATGAAAAATGAGTATGGTATATCTCCATATATCGTGTAGCACCCCATCAATGATTGTAGGAATCTCCCACCTCTACATCTGGGTGAAAAACAATAGACCCTCTATCAACAACACAACAAGCCTAGTCTCCTCTGGATGGGCCTCAAGTACATCTTTCCGTAGCTCAAGGTGGTGCTATGGAACCTCAACTCTGTAACCCCTCACCTCGAAATACTATCGAACATCGATTGCTTGAGAAACCTTTGAGAGATCAAATATCCTGTTTCCCTACTATTGGAAACCATAGGATCCTATACACATCCTCTAGGGTGACCATGATCTCACCCATCAGAGATAGAATGTGTTGGTTGCCAAATCCCATCATCAATGATGAGGGAGACCATCAAACTCGGAGTGGCCGAATGACATGCCAGTAGTGTCGATCCCAATTAGGCCAACCTCTGCAACATGCCACCAATCCTTGGCTATTGCACCTCCTTGAACCATCACGAGTAGGGAGGCACCCTATCTTGCATCCGCTTGGTGATCTCTCTCCTACATCTAACAACACATCACATTAATACACCTTGATCATACCCACAATATTATCGACACTCACCTACACATATTACCTCCCTCTTTTTCCCTCGCCAAATACCTTCTTATCACATATTCTATCTACCCATTTGACCCTCACCCACTTATCGATCATACCATACCTATTTCAAACTCTCTTACCCATGTTATGTTTTTATCAACAACATCTTATTTTCCCCTATCTATCTCACCCACCCACCCTAGTGCTCTTTTTGGACCCTTTTATCCACATGATGATCATGCAACAATTACTCTTAACCAACCATGGTCTCTCCCAAAATGAAATCAATCACCTTATCCGTGACTAATACCAGTTCACTACCACCAATGTTAGCCACCCATTGACCAATGTTGGTCACATGTCATACCGTGCCAAAATCCATGACACCCCAAACCCTTTTTTTCGTATACCTTTCACCCACCCTTTCCTACCTAACTCTACCCTTAACTCCTCCCCCACCCTCTCGGCTCACCCCTAACCCCACCCTCCCCATTCCTATTTTACCCAATTTGCCTTCTCAAATTCAAAATCCCTCTTCCCCACAAAAACCCATTTTCCTTACCTAACCTCTATACGCAATCTACATCATAAAAACAAAGGCAAGGGATTGACTACCATCTCCATAATGGCATGTCAGGCCACTGGCTGTAGCACCGTGGTCCACCTAATCCCTCTCCCACCTCTTCCATGTCCAATCACCAAATCCAATCCTCCCGACTCCACCTAATCACAATCGATTCCCTATGCTCATGATCCCATCTACCCTGGCCCTCTAACCAACCGGATCTCTCTACCTCAATTTAAGATATCATCCTCATCCTTTCTTCCCGACAAAGCATAACTGGTGCGGTTCTCTGTCATTTTCTCACAAAAATCCAAAACATACAAATGAATCCGTATTTTACATCTTTTTTTTTTATATACCTAATTTGACCCTACCAACATTGGTTATATCGAAACCGACTTCGGTCATGTGCCCTGTAACACCATGCTTGGGTATATCCAAACCAACATCGTCGGTGCCCACAAAAACCGTGGTCCATTTACCTAGATAATCAATGGTTCTATATGACCTGCATCGGTCACCGATCATGCTCTTGTCAACTACCCTTTCCCCATTTTTGACCTTAACTTAACCAACCTGCACATGCTTAGCCTTACCCACCCTTATCGCAACCTACCTCCCATCCTACATTACCTATACCTGTCCTCTTCATTACATTTAGGGACTTGTTATTTTACTCGTACCTCAGCCCTACCCATGCCATGACCTAGCTACCTAGACCTCAAACACATTGCTAGTGACCTTTGACCTTATATGCTTTTATGCCTTACAACACTATTACCCATGGTGTGTTTCCTAATGAACTTACCTTCCCTACTATCATGTTGTTTATCCTAACCCAACCTTTAGTGTACCAAAATATACCTAAACGTTCTTGCACATGACTTACATTGTGCTTCCCCGACCATATCCTATACCTCAAATACCGGAATCACTTCAACCTTGGATGATGTAGATTTTGTAAGCTCTTCAACACAGGAACCATGTCGTAGTTTATAACATGTGTGTGCATTTGATTACTACCTTTGACCTTGGCCCATTTACCTATTTTCCCATTTTGACCTATACCCTTTCCCACATTCACCCACATTTGTGCTTATTTTTAACCAAATCCACCTTTTATCAAACCACTCATCGATTATGTCTTCTACCTCATCCATTCCTGGTTAGAGGGAGCACCTTCATCTACACATGGGCAACCACATCTTATTTTTATATGTCAAAGATTTCTTGCCAATACAAGCTATGCAACAAAAAGGGGAAAAATGTACAAACCAAAATTAGGTCAAACTCTCCTTGGTCCCTTGTCAAATAACCAACTCAAACATACTCATCTAATCATGGCCCCTTTCACCCCACACCACCACTAATTTAATTAAATTAATATATATCCTCACAACATTTAATATCTAATTACCTTATTTTCTACCCCACCACCTCACATAGCCACCTTGATCCAAATCACTCACCACCCTAGACCTATTATTGGCAGGTTTCCATAACCAACAATAAGCCAAGTCTCAATTGTCTTAATGAGCTAGGATTTGGTCTCCAACCTAAAATCAATCCCTAAAATCTCTAACTACATTATCACTCATTAGAAGGAAGTTTCCATTCTAATCCATGAAAATAAACTAAATGGGTCAAAGAAATCAGAAGATGCTTTTCCATTTTAGTAAACCTAGGAATCCCACCTTAACTAACCGACATGCCGTCACCCCTAAATTTATGCCATTAACCAGGAACCATCGTGAGTTACCATTTATTCACCCAAATAACCTTTCTTGTGGGTTGGCACATTCGAGAGCAAAAAAGGATATCGAGATCTGCATGGCAAGCAAAACTAGAATCCTTTTATGTATCCAGACATCTAGAGCCATCACCGGGATCAATCACGGATCCATTGCATTCATGGGAGCACTAGGAAATCACTCGCTATAGTACCATACACGTATTCTCCGATCAATGACCTCCACCACGATGGAAATCAGATCTTTAACATAGTAAGTATGGCCCCAACCAATAGGATTTGTTTGATTACTAGCCCTTTGATTACTTATGTTATTAATTTATTCTCTGCATTTTTATTTCTTCATCACCCACTCTCTTGTGAACTCAAATATCCCTTCACCCATAACACCAAATCACCCTTTCTCACCAAGTTATACACCTCTGAGCATACCTAATACCTTTATAGACCTCCTAACCATTCTTCCATCCTGTTAGTTCTAACTCAATCCCCACAACCAAATTTCATTTGAGTTCCTCTTACCCCGAACCATCTTGATGCCGGTTATACCAAACCGACATTAGTCTCTATGTTTACATTCACCAACAACAGAACCAAACAACCTTTTCAAAGTGACCTAAACAACTAAACTCACCATCACCGGTCTTCCTAAACCGTGATTAGTTACACTGATCGACATCGGTCTTTGTATTTCATACCCTACCTAAGAATAGAGCCAGAAAATCTCCTACCAATTGACCTAAACAACCCAAAATCAGACTGGACCAGGTTCAATACCCAAACACTACCACCATTCTGAGATCTAACTATAACCTAGCATGTTATATTATATTTTCTTATTATACTTGAATGAAAAACCTAAATCATATCATCTACAAGGATTTCCTTTAATTCTAGCATTAAATTTTTTTAAATAAAGGATTGACAACCATCCGGGAGTATCACACTTCCTGAACTAGCATACGCTAGGTAGTCCATTGTCATATATCATTTAACTATCATTTCATGGTCTTGTTTTATATTACAGTAGTTCTCCTAGCCAAAACTAAGCTCTCACATTAAGCTATGGATCAAGAAGTCTGAATGCATGCAACAACCATCAATCAACCAACATTTAACATGTATTCCTCCTTAGCCCATACCCTTATCTATTTCATCATTTTGAAAAGGTAATGAAAATGGTTAAACACTAGGGTGGAGAAAGATGGGAGACATTACATCTAAAAAAGAGAGAAAGGAGAGATGACTAAAGTATAATAAGGCTTTTGAAAGGTAGTTGGATGAACAACGCAGGTGCAGAAATGATGGATGTATGTCGAGAAGATATTATGGGAATTAATTGAGTTTTACATGAAGGACATGGAGCCTCAGGTAATCAGCTGATACCCCATATTTGAAATTTTGGGAGAGAGACCCCTTCTGTACTTATGATGAGACTTCATCACTTAGAGAAACGAGAGTCATCAAGACGCATCTAAATCCTCCCGATGACCAACCCCCTCGGCACTTACTCTTCGAATCCCAGAGATAAGTATTGTTAACCCAATTGTATTGGTAGGGAGTGACCTGATTTTCACCTAGGAGATATAATTTATTATTCGGTACATCTATCATTGTATTAATAATTTCCTATATTCGGAGGAATATTATCTGGAATGACGCTTGGGAAAAGTGTGAGTACTCAAAGTTTTGATATCACATCTAGAAGTTGCGTAGTACACACATTTGGTAGAAGTGAAATATCACAAATAGTTGGTGTTTAGTTCAATGGAATGTTGGGGATACTTAGAAACGACCACTTGAAATGCCCATTGCAGTGACAGAAGTGGATCTCGGTAGTATAGCAACTAGAAGGCCTAGTGGACTGGTGGATTAAGAGGATCGATGGGTTAGGAGGATAGAACTTGGTTGATCTAGTGGATCTGCAGTGGAGGTAACACCGTAGGAAATCAAGGTTCCTGGATCGGGCAAACAAGGACATCAACCACCTAAGAAAGTATTTTCAAGATGTCTTTACACCTACTAGACTATAAAGGTGTTGAAGATACAATGAGGCATGTACCATGTGAAATGTTATGGCGAATGAAGGGATCACTTTACTAAATAGTGGAAGGCAAGTCAGTTGTTTGCAACAACTTGACTTTTACAAGGATTCATGCATAGTTAATCTAGGTATGACTCCCATTAGCTAGTGGTAGATTACACCACGTTGCAGAATGCTTTCTTGGCTGAATTTCATATCCATGAGTTTGAATAGAAGAGCATCAACACAATGAAGGAGATCTAGCGAGGAATGGAATAGAGTATGAGAGAATACGACACATGTTTTAAAAATCTCTTAACAAAGCTATCCTATGATATTAACCCTCTCAGCATGCTCATTGGTTTTTGGAGGATTGATAACACCATTTAGGAGATTGCTTTCACCTGCAGAATTTTAGGGACCACTGAAGGCCTTGGAGGCTGCCCCGCTCATTAAGGTTATTGAAAGCATGGATATCAGTGTTAGACCCTTCCTTGAGGCTCATATTTTTGCAATGGCAAAACGACGGGAGAAGCTATCTATGAGCTTGGCACATGATACTCATAGTGGTCTATGGTGCACAGATTTTGAGGTAGAGGGGCATACAAAGGACATTTCTCCTAGATATTAGTATGTGCCATGATAGTGGACTGTGAGATCTTCCATGGAGATCATGATGCAAGTAGGTTCCCATTACTATAGCGCATGATTTGTAAACATGTGTCTTGTTATTTCAATATTTGCATGTCTACTACTCGTGACACCAAGGATTGTAGACTAATTGACTAGATAGATGATGCCATTGTTATTGGTGTGCACAAGACCAGCCTCACAAATAATTCCAAGGATGATTATCGTCACTACAAAGGGTGTGTGAATGGATGGGTGTTTGGAAGAGGTTTTCGAGGATGATTTTGTGGTCGTGCCAACCACTGGAGGAAGAAGTGAGGTTCCCACATGGAACCTGTATTACGATTTTGGATCTACGAACACTTGGGCTGAGCACAAATGCCCCGATGCTACAATACACTTGGTGTGGGAAGAATCATAAGAATGAGGAGTGCCTGGGATTTGTTTGAACATATGAGCCAATAACTGCTGGAAATAAAAATGCATCGGGATGGTAAGCATGAGAAGTCGATTCTACAATGGATGTCGGGAGTGGTGCACGGAGGTTAGGAATAGAAGCATGTACTGCAGTTCTGATGTGAGATGAGGTTGCATTATGCTGAGGAAGTACCCGAGGAAAATACCTTTAGTAGTTAGAGAAAGAGTTGGTGCATAGATAGTGATATTCTTGGACCTACTCTCATTGGTAGAAAGAAGCATATCAAGAAACCATGGATGTGATTAGAATCGTTCAAGGAGAAATCGATGCACAGAAGAGGGGAAGTCAAGATAGTTAGAAAAGGAAGAATGTTGAGGATTCACGGAAGGATCTAGATGAGGTTAGAGAAGTATACAGATGATGTGTGAAAATATCATCCCCTTTTACAGGAGATTGTGTTATAAGGCAGTAGGTACCACGTGTGCTTTGGAGGAGGAGTGAGAGGTAGATTCTACATGTATGCCAACCTTCCACCCCATAACGCTTAATTATGAAACGAGATTACCTTGAATGTTGTTGTAGATGGGTAGTGCCAGAGGGATATTCTAATTGACACGGGTGTAGAAGTCAATGTTCTCCTCTAGATGCATAGTATCAAATGAGATAGCTACAATTTCATCCATCTTCAAATGTGTTTGTATATGGATAACAAGACAAAGCAATCCCCATTGGTGTCTTGAAGGATGTTGTTATCACTATCGAGGGAAAAGTTCACTAGAGACTTCGAAGTCTTGAAGTGTTAGCCTAGAAATGAAAACTTTCCGGCATTACTTAGAGTGCCCCAGTATTATAAGAAACATGTTGACCTAAAGTTCAATAAGTGATATACATACATTTTGAAAACAAGGAAGAGTGGTCATCATCCCTTTGGGCCCCGAATGCGGCTAAATACTGAGAAGGTGCATGGGCATGCATGACCTATTTGAAGAAGGGGCACATCGGGTTGAAGGCAAGCGTGCGAAGGGTTACAGCCATAGGTTTCTCAGGTAGAACACGTATGCATTGCGTGCATAAGGTAAGACACATTTTGGCACTTATCCATATTCAGCATTCTAGGTAACACACGAGAAAAGCGCGTGACCCATCTAGCATGTGGAATGGATAAGGTTCCAGTGTGACTTCAATACTGTAGAATCAAAAAGGAATATCCCATACATGTGATGGAAGGTTCTGAGAAGAACATCATCACATAAATTTTAGATCTTAGATCGAAAGGAGGCATGCTCCATTGGAGGAATACTTGGACACTTGCATTCATCTTATACAGTACCTCAAAAGCATGGTAGTGAGAAGGAAGAGAAAAGCTATATATAGAAGTGCGCGGATAGAAGAAAGATATATAGATAGAGAATAGGAGTAGTAGAAAGAGTATAAGAGGTGGGTAAAGAGAGGCAAAGAGATCTATAGAAATATCATGGAGGATTTTGGAGGTTGGGATTAGAAGAAAATATAGGGGATTGATGGCATACTTAGAGGATGGATAATGTGTTTATCCTTGTAATATGAAGGACATAGTTTAGTTTTGATGCATGAACTTGCTTTCTTGCATTGTTATATGGACTGTTATGACCTCAAGGAATGTGATGTAGTTCTTGAACATATGAATAGAAGGTTATGTTCTAAACATATATGTGTTACATTATGAATTAAGTGAGAATCTAATGTGAAATAATTCCTCGGAAATCATGATAATAAGAATTATGAATAGAAATTATAGAAATGAAATATACAAAACATGAAGACAATATTTTAGCACGTGGTTCACTGATATGGGCTACATCCACCACGAACACTTGCTCAAATTTTATTACAGGCCAATAGTCTTCACAATTATAATAACCGAGATCTTGTTTGGAGCTACGCTCAACAAACCCCTCACGAATTCTACGCTTGAATTTACACACACTATTCACCTTCACCAAAAGCTGCTCATCTCAATCCTATTTGTATGTCCATCTATATATAAGTACATGAATAGAGTAGGTAAAGAGGTAGTTTTTTACTGACAAAAATGGGTCTTGAAAAAACCATGGGCCCAAAATCTGGCCTACACTTGCTAGCAGTTAACTTCATTACACATGGGTTAATAAACCACCCATGAGTAATTTGTCTTCGGGTGCTTCACCCCCGAGCCCCTTTAACCCGCTCACCATGATGGCAGGGACCCATAGTAAATATATCAAGGTGTAACACATGGAAGGTGTACTAAACCTAACATGAAAATAGGATCCACAGACATAACAATCTCCCACTTGGAGACTAATTTCCCTTTGATGCAGCTTCTCAAACCTTTCACTATCATCCGCATGAAGGCCATCCAAAGTGAACATAGCTTTAGTTTATCCCCTCTCGTGACCACCTTGAATCATCATGTATATAGGATTCTAACTGCGTTAAGGAATCTTCTCCGACTTCAGAAACTTATCTTCCTCCAAAGATGTCTGATGAATTGATGTCTCAGATTATATATGCTTTTTCCTAGAATGGAAAGTAGAGCTCTTAGCTAAGTCAATAGTGCTCGACTATCACTATATCGATTTCCAACTTCCTCATTAAGCTACTTTGACTCATCAAGAAATTTTTAGCTGTAAATCATCTCCTTTAGCTTCTTATGAGCGGTAACATACTACGGCCTCGGTGGATTTCAAGCATCAAGCCGCGACCTTATGCAGCAATCCATGAAATCTAGCTCTTCTAACATATCACCTACGGTAAATACATAACTGTTGTGCTCTCCTTCTATCCAAATCTCCAACCATATCTGAGTCAACATATCCACACAAAGAAGTGTGTCTGATCCGATGTAACACAAAAGCCAGTACTCCATGGTCCCTCTCTCGAATACCGAGTATCCACTTTACTTACCTATTAGTGCTCATTTCTGGATCACTCATAAACCTACTCATTGCTCCCACTGCATGGGAAATATCTGGCCTAGTGCATACCATAAAGCATACATCAAACTACCAATTGCTTGTAATGAGTAAGGCACCTGGACATCTCTGGTTTTCTTCCCGCGCTTCTGTCTTGGGACATTGATCCTTTGATAATCCCCTAAAATATCCCGCCGAAAAGGAGTCCCGATCGGTTTAGCATCCTACATGTTAAACATATCCAATAACTTCTTAATGTACTCTTCCTAAGATAAAGTCAGCTTATGTTCCTTCCTATCAAGGAAGTTATCTCATACCAAAGGATTTGTCTGTTTAAGCTGCCCAAATCCTTCATATAAAAGGATTCACTTAATTTCTTTGTACTACTATTTCCTACATGTTTTTACTGCAAAATCAACATGTCATCAACATACTGGAAACACAAGATAATATAACTTCCATCCCTTAAATTTCTTTTATGTATTCATGTAATGGTGAATGACATCTAATATAACCTTGCTTCATCATTAAAGGTATCAAACTCTCTTATACCATTGACGTGGAGCTTGGTTTTAGGCTATACAGATATTCTTCAGATTTGCACACCATCTCCTCTTACCTTTGACTTCATATCGCCACAGGCTACTTTGCATACATAGCTCCTTCTCCAAATCACAGCTGGATGGAAATGCAATCTTTACATCTAATCTATGCTAAGTGCAAGTCTTTTGTTGCCACTTTATTCAAAGAATAGTTCTAATAGAAGTCATTTTACTACGGAGAAAAATCTCATCAAAATCTATACCTGGTTTACCACATCTTGAAACCTCGGTTGACCACCAACTGGCCTTATATCTTTCTTTCCTCCTCCTTCATCTTTAATTTTGTACACCCACTTGTTTTTAATGCTCTTTTGCCTTGCAGTAGCTTCATCAAATCCCAAGTCACAGTTCTCCATGAGAGACTTTCATGCTCCTCATCCATGGCTTACTCCCACTTCACCCTACTGACATCTACCTACATTGCTTCCTCAAACTATCACGGCTTTCCCACTTTATCAATTGAGTAATAAATAATAAAGAGAAGGAGAAAAATGTTTAGGTTCTTTTCTTACCCTAGAACCTCCTCTACTAGGAGTTTGGGAGTTCTGGCTGAGTGGGTTCTGGCCCGATTCATGGGTCTACTATCACATCCCTAGGAAGATCCTCTGCTACTTCAATATTATTTCTTGGATTCTTCCTCTTTTCTTCGCATTGTTTCTTATACATGACTTTCTCATTAAGCATCACATACTTTGTGACCGAATGATTTTCTTTTCTTAATACTCCAACATTTCGAAATCCAATTCATCACTACCATGTAACGATAAAAGTGAATTTTCTAATTTAGCCTCTAGCTTGTGATCCTATCATCCTTGTCAATAATGCTCAGCGGAAACCACCTCGCATCCAGACTCTAAGAAATGAGTAATCTAACTCTTCTTACCACCACCAAGCCTCCTCGGAGTAGCTGCCTCCATCCAGCTTGTGGAGTCTCTTGTTTATCAAAGTACCGCATTTGCTCACTCTTTATACCAAAAAATAAAGCGATCCTGCATCATGTATCCTCATCTGCTCCTAACACGTTCCATTATTGTTTTTTCATCTTTGACAACCTCCCATTGTATTGCGGGGTTCCTGGAGACTATCTTTGTTTTCGGATTCCATTATTGAACGATAATCATCAAATTCATTGCTTCACCGTATCTCCCCTCCATTATACGACTGAGACATTTTAACCCAAGACATGTTTCATCTCTACGAAGTTTCCATTTAACTGTAAAATTATCAAATACATCAAGATTTTTTCTAGTACAACAAACCCAAACTTTTCCTTGTTGCATCAGTCAATAAAAGTAACATAATAGCTTGAATCCCGAGAGAAGTGATACAGACTTACCCCCTATATCGAAACATACCAATGACTCTAACCTCTCTTTCTTCGTCGGTCTAACCTTGGGAAACCTCGCTTCTATTTCTCACATATATGCGTTCTCTGAGGAAATCCGAAACCTATTACGTATATCCCGAGGAAAATTCTTCTTTCATGATGTCTATGCCCTTATGGCCTCATATGACCAAGCTTTAGTTCCATAATGTTGTATACTGCGTTTGAATCATAAGATTACAATGATTAATGCGATCGTTAGTTAAATATAAGGTTCCAACCTTCTTACCTCTTGCCACCACAGAGCACCGCCCAGTAACCTTCCAGAGTCAACTATAAATATCCACGGTACAACCATCAGCAATGCAT